>CAIGRN010082917.1:0-15509 GCA_903798345.1 Fraxinus anomala | reverse complement strand
TGAAAATGATCAACAATTCACGATCGTCCATCTTGACTCGAAATCCTGGGTCCGCCACTACCGCCATGAGATCCTATATCCACCTCATTGATTGCATGTTTGGGTTAACTTGTAGAATTTACTTATAATTATTTTGTTGGTCAAAGTAAAGAAAGGTATATTGTAACATCTGTTTTACCATTAAAACAACTAACTTTTGAAATAAGATAAATATAGCTTATTGAAACATGTTCAAAAATAAAAAATTACTTTTTACCTAAGTTTTGAGTCAATTTTAAACTTGGATATGTGGATCAATAATCGGATCTTGAACATATGATGGTCATGATCTTTACTTTTCAATCATGTAGCACTCCATTTTTCTTGTAAGCCCGGTTTGTCTCTTCTTAAAACAATTTTTTTTTTTTTAATTCTCGTACTTATTTCTAACCACAAATTCACATAATAAAATATTTTACACGTAAATTCAAAATATTTTCTACTTTTTAATCACACGTTCTCCAAAAAAAATCACTATTCAAAACATCATTTTATCAAAAATAATGACCATCAAATAGAGGCTTAGTATTTCAACACAATATTTGTTGCAACTATAGAGCTCTTATGTGTTATATACGATATTTAGATGAGATTAAGAAAGATAAATTTGAAAATAGTTATATATTATTTTATTTTATTCAATATCTTTCAGTTCAACGTGTCTCAAGTATAATCCATGAATAAATAGCTAATAGTGATTTTCTGCAATCAAGTTCCAAAATTATAACTTAGATTGCACGTTGCATGATATATCTTTCAGCGTTCAGGGATTTACTGTACTCAAATTCATGTCCCTCTTAAGTTCAAGACAAATATGTCGTGTAGCACACTGAATTGAATGTGAAAAATGTGAAGTATTCGTGTGTTGTCATGTCAATCTAAAATTTCAAGAACAATTATAGCTCATTAAATTGATCAAACAAAGCATCAACATTCAAAAACCATACAGTGTTATGAAGATTGGGGGGCTTAAATTGATCAGAAAATAGGATTTTGTTTGTACAATTTCTGTGAGGTAAATATCGAGTTCATGCCGCGCCGAGGTAAACAAGGAAACTGCATAATCTCACAGAAACTTGATGTAGTGCATGCTAGTTGTCTGAATAAGACTTCATTAAAAATCATCCCTTTGATCACTTGATACTTGCATTGGGAATGGTGGAAGTGCACGGTCCAGATGAAGTCATGAACGGGATACCTTTGAACGTCGCGACTCCAGTGCCATCAGTGGAAAGATGCTGCAACATCAGGAACATTGTATTCAGACACGAAGTGCATGATTAATATGAAATCCTCCCTATCGAACATGTCATAGAAGTACTCTAACTACATTTACAACAAACAATTTATAGCAAAGTAGCAAGGAAGATGGTAGTTTATTGACACAATTGCAATACAACCAATCATGATGTAAGTACAAGGCAAGAAGAATCTTCTTACGACAGACTTCTAAATCTTAGAAAGTCTATAGCTACGCCATTGAGGCTAGAACAGTAATTAGACAGTGCACATCAAAACACATTAAGGGTGTGTTTGAGCCACATTATTTTGGAATAATGTATTTTGGAATAGTAGATTCATGGAGAATGTGTGGTTAAAAAAAAAGAAAAAGTTATTGATGTGATAGAAAATATTATTTTATTGAAGAATGTGTGGTTGAAAATGAATAGAAGAATGAGAAAAAAATTTTAATGTGGTTCAAACGACGACTAAATCTATGAGCAAAGAAATAAGGCTTTTCTTATGACCAAAACTATCAAACTTTGAAAGGCTCGTGTCAATTTGTATTTTACAATGTCATTAGGAAAACACAATTTGGATATTCAAATCCCAGAACCGTTCATGAATTTGAAGCAAGCAATCAATAGTTAATAAGCCATCGAGGGCTAGAATAGTAATTAGCCGATGAACCCGCCATTTGCCATTCAGAACCTAATAATGATCCAAGGATAAGGAAAAAAGGCCCTTCTTATGACAGAACTTTTCAATCTTTGAAATTCTACGGCTAAACTATCGATGACTATAGTAGTAATTAGCCAACAGAAATGACATTTACCATTCAGGACACATTAATGATCCAAGGACAAGGCTATTCTTATGACATAACTTCTCAATCTTTGAAAGTACAGCTAAGTTGTTGAGACATTTATCATTCAGAACATACTGATGACAATGAACACGAGGTATAAACTGATTTACAAACTATTATCGTGAAGCACGTAATGTAAAGAATCAAAAGCAGGGAGTCCATACCGGAGTTATCTTATCCAATTGTTTCTTTTTGGGATTAAGAACATCTTCTGGCTTTCCGTCGTGTCTGGAAAATCAAATCAAGTAGTGTGTACATCAGAAATGGAGTGCCTCAAAATAGGATTTTATCCAAATCAACAGTAAAGCTAGTAATTCAATGCCAAATAGTAAATGGTACTTTTACAAGACTGAAAGATCCATGCAAGTTGGATACTCAGAACCCACAGATCATCTTTTCCTATTGCCCATTACCAATTATAAGGTTGACAAATTCATCTTTTGCGTAATACTGCACTTCTCTTTTAGGAAAAGACAACACAAATTATCAAATGAAAAGAGTTGGCGTGATATATTGTGTTCTACAAAATTACTAGATTGCATAGGTCCCAGATTACTACTGACTAAAAAGATAGGCTGAACAAATAACCACAAAAACAAGTCCATAAAGATATTGCAAGTCATTAAATTAACCTAAAGAAAGAAAGAAACTTGATGTCTTCTTCGCTTCATAAATTATTAACTAGTCCTCAAGCTATGCATTGCACATAGTATTCATTTTCAGTAGTACATTCTTGAGAGAGAAAATGTTAACGTGTAACCTTACTTGAGTTTCTTTCAATCAGCTCAGGAAATGCAACAGCGCAAAGAAACCCATTATATATATATATATATATAGACACACACACACACATTTCGTACGTATGATTAAAAAAAGGCTTAAACAAGCAAAAAATGTTAAAGTTACACATTCCAGGTAATGGCCTAAATAGATTTATTAGCAAGGAATTACCCAGAAAATTTAACACATTCCCCAATTTTAGCCCCTTCTGGAGCTATTAGAGGCTCAACAACGGTGTGATCTTGATTAGATGCACATAAAACCTGAAAATTAAGGGAAACAGAAAAAGTTGTTAGAAACAAAGAAAACATCAAACAAAAATATAAATGTCCAAAATCTATTGGCTCCAATATAGTAGACAACACATGCAGCGATCACACGTTCACATTCACACTCGAAAGTCTATTTCTAATAAATATTTATCTGATCTCATAAGAAATACTTGCAATCAATACTACATGTTTGTTACACTTTGTAACTAATAATTATTGTGGGTGATCAATTCTCCTGGATTTAGATGTAAAACTAAAGGTTAGATCAAGATAGGACAGATAAGAATGGTATTAGAAGGGAATCTCCTTCTTTCCTTTGGCCAGATATTCATAATGCCCTTTTCACGGCTAGCAAAAGCAGTAGTTAACTCGTACTGAAGAAGAATAGGCCTATGGTGAAACTTGAGTTGCTTCACTTTGAGACAGAGAGCGCTCACTGGTTGAGTCACAACCAAGTAGACTTATCAGATAGCAAGCAAACCATTTGCGTGCTACTGATGAAGAAAAAATAAGGCACATGGAGATTTTGTGTTGACTACAGGGATAAAAACCTGACTATCAAAGATTCTTTAATAATCAACCTTAAACCTATTATTGAAGAATTGGTGGATGAGTTAAGTGGGGCAAACGTGTTCTGTTCTACATGATAACTCGGAGCTCTTGTTATCACCAGATTAGGATGTTCGAAAATAATATTTAAAAGAGAGTTTTCAAGACTCACTTGGGGCATTATGAATTCGTTGTAACGTCTTTCCGCCTTAATAATATAATATAATATAATGAACCCTCTACTTTTCAGGCCCTAATAAATGAGGTTTTCAATAAGTGTTTGAGGAATTGTAAATATCATTTTTTATGACGTTTTTATATTAAATTAATTGTTTGTGGAGAAGCACTTGAAAAACTTAAAGGCAGTGTTTACAAGAAACTTGTATAAATTAGGGGTCACTTCTGTCAACTTTTCTCCATAATACTTAAGAGTAGCAATAGGTTTTACTTGCATAATTGTAAATCAAAAACCAGAAGAACAAAAGTAATTATGTAACAATATCAATCTCAATATCTCAAGTTGTTAAAATTTTGTGGAAGTAGTGCCCCAAGAGTAATTCAATTTGACCAAAAAATGAATCTACCAGATTTGGACTAGTGAGTAACTAATAAATAATTAAGGTGTGTTCTCGTATAGATCATCGTAACTTGCATAGGAAAAATAACACAGGTTTCTTAGAGGCAAATTTGCCTATTTATGCCACATGGCATACACTATGCTAATTATCAGTTGTGCAAGAAAATAAAGGAATTAGAATGTTGGCAGTACAAAGATGGTGGGGGAAGCATACCAGTCCTTCTGACATCACATCTCGTAATTTTCCAGGTTTCACATTTGTTATAAGTACCACACGGCGATTCTGTAAGATAATGTAGCAAATAAAGAAAAAAAAAAGATCATATTAATCAGGAGCCATCCAAGAGTTCAAAAAATATTAAAATGGGAACCAGGACCAGTCTTGTATATATATGGGTACATTGGCATTCATACCGTTAGCTGGTCTGGAGTACAATATTTTGCTAGGCCACTGACCACTTGTCTACATTTTGCTTCTCCAATATCTATTTCCTCAACCAACAAACTGCATCACATTATGAGAAATGCAGAGATCAATTGAAAGCTTGGGCCAGCATGTGTAGTGATTCTCGCAACATAAACAACCATTTGTAATTGAATTATATATTTTTGATATTTTGTGGGTTGAAACAAGAAGCGGCAAAGATAACCCAGTGAAAATGAGAAGTGCAATAGATCTTTTAAAAGAACAGAATCTTATTAATAAGAGCAAACTACATAAGAAGAGAACAAGGTTTATACAGACAATATATACGAAGTGAACTTTGAATCGAGGATCACGAGCACACATTTTGGACTGTTAGAACATAAATAAACAAACAACTCAATCCGACAGCTAATATATTGAAGTGATTCTGACCGTTTGAAACCATACCTCAAGGCATACAGTTGCTCAAGTCAAAATCAATCATGATCCCTGATTATGGCTATACACGGACTAGTAACAACAACATCCCTTCATCAGATGCCCCTCTCTCAAAGATTAATATTTAATGATGCCTTCAATGGTTTCCAAACATTTTTCTTAATTTTATTTATTTATTTGTAATTGTGCAAATAAGCAACTTAATAATATTATCTGTAGCGCAATTTTCCATATCAAATAGCGCAATATATTATCTTCTCTGTATTAATATAATAGATTTCTTTTCTATTCAAACGAAAGAAGTATAATAGCATTTTTACCTGTCAGCTGACGGATGTTTCCATGCTTTACGAATCAAACCAATCTGTATTTTGAGCAGACTAATGCTAAGTTCTTCTTCTTTCTTGTCTACCTCTTTTTCAGGTAGTTTTTTCTTGTCTACAGCAGCTTGACTAACTTCTTCAGATTTTTTCTTCTGTTATTTGGTGGATCAAAACAGCACTGTCAATGCAGAATAATTTTTGGCCAAGATGACATTATTAAGTCAAGCTTTTGTGGGACTCATGAATCTCAACTACCATTTCTGATATATCACACATGTAATAATCCATCCACAAAGAAGTGGATAATCACGATATGTGATCATTGACAACTGTTAACTACAGTGTAAGTCATAATTTTTTTCAGAAAATAAAGACAAAAAAATAACGAATAGAAACAGAATGCCTAAGCTGGATTACAACAAGTGGCAAAATTCCATATTCTTAGGGCATTCTAATGTACAAATAAAGTTGTATCCTCTCTTTTCTCATAAAATACTAAATATATATGCAAAATGATTACTATTGCAAGATCTAGCTCCGACTCTTATCTCCCCTACCCTAACAGTTTAAAATAGAAAAAAAAATGAGGATATTCCAGAGAAATTCGACGATCCATATATAAGAACTGCAGGTGAAGATCACACTTTGGATCCTTTAGGGTAAGGCAGAGAGAAGTGCTTATTGGTAATATCCTTGTGCATATCATGGCCTAAGTAGACAGACAAAAGGCATTGTGTAGAAGAAAGGAGCTATAAGTAACTAATGTGAAATTAAACTATTTCTTTCCCAGTTCTTTTGGACATTATAATACTTATTGTGCTGCCCAACAAGAAATCAGCACACATCATGTCTAAAATAACATGCATCTAGATTGTTTTTTTCTAACTACAAAATTATAGCCGTTATTTCTTCTGGTAAAACAACATAGTTTTCAAAACCGCCCTGGACATCAATCAATTGGTGATGTGCCACGCACCACTAAGCACTGGTTCTCTCTCTCTCTCTCTCTCTCTCTCTCTCTCTATATATATATATAATCATAATATCTAATTTACTTTCCTTCCAATTTATTAATAGTATTTGCACCAGCTGATTTCGTTTTAATGTTTCTATAGGTATAAAAGAGCACACTTAAATTTTTATTAGGCAACACAATGCTAAAGACGGTGTGGTGGCTCAATGGTTTGAGCTGCTGCTTTCTACTTGCAAGGTTGCAGGTTTAAATCTTTTGGAAGGCAGAATGCTTTTGAATTTCTCTTTGCAGTTTTTAAATAAAATCAGGAGGGTTTAACTGGTTCAGGTCATTTGCAAACTGATCCATTGAGCAACCCAAACCAACTTGCGCACCGGGTCACCGGTCCACCAGCTGCTCGAGTCTGGTTTTAAACTATGAGAAACACAAAATAAGTATCCTAACAACATATAGGTTAAGGAGTTACCAAATCAGCAGGCTTCTTTTCTTTTAAGTCCACCTTTTCTGAATTAGTAGAATCTTTTGTCTCTGGGACAGTTTTCTTTGCATTGGAGTCTTCAACCTTCTTTACAGTTTTTAATGCCTGGAAAGAAATTATCGACAAACAATTATATTAAAGTTCCATCTCGGGCTTGTTCGCAGGGCAGTTAATCAAGTTGCAGATGGGACTAAACAGAAACATGATCAGCAGAATTAACATTTGTAAAAACCCATACAATTCTCTGCCTCCAATTCATTTTAACATGATATAGTAGCTAAAAACTTCGTCTATACTGACTCTAGTAAATGCAGACTTGAAATCTACACCAATATAACATTTAGTCATGAATTCGACGTTGCTACATCATAACCTTTATTGCATGTTGTGTACTTTCTTATAAGCAGTAGCCGAAGAAGTTATTAATATTATTAGATATTAAAAATCATAAAACAGACAGCAAAGCAAACAAACTGCCATATAAGCAGTAGCCGAAGAAGTTATTAATATTATCAGATATTAAAAATCATAAAACAAACAGCAAAGCAAACAAACTGCCAGCAAACTACAAGCATATCCCACCTGAGGAACAAATTGGGTCTTCTCGATCAAAACTGTTTCAAATTGTTTCGCAAATGCCTCCTTGTTCTGTACCAGAAAAGGACTTGTGAGTACATATTATATCATATTGGCGTCTCAAAAGATAGATATATTTTACCCTTCATTTGCTAAGAGTTGAAGCAGCACCAACTTTGACCAAACAAACTTTTTCTCACCTGTATGTAATCCATCCATCTCAACAAGTGTGGCAACTTTGCTCTATCAGAACTTGAAAGACTAATCTGTCAATCGTGAAAAACTCGAGAATAGTTAAAAAAACACTTGAGAGGAAAATATATCTAAAACGACACTCTCTCACAGCTTGCCTATAATCCTCAATCTACTCAAACATCTGTCCTTGTGGGTGAAGGTGCGCAGCAATGCATAGACATATTGGCCAGTAGAATGCTGAGTAAAGCTCATGGGCACCAACTGTTTCATTCCAAATGACTACTGAACAAGATAGTTTCACAATCAATAAGAAACACGTACCACATTCGAATGTATTACTGAGAAGACAATAACATCAGCTGCGGATGGTTTCAATCCATTGCCCAGAAGAACAGACTTTGTAATCAATTCTTCATTCAACTCACTAAGAGCCTTAAAGGGCGTCTCAGAGTTCACAACAAACTTCTCAACAAATCCGATCCATTTTATCAACTGCCGCCAAATTTTTCAGTTTTTACATCAAAATCCGTACTTGGCCATTTTAACTCAACATAAGCAAGTATACAGACAAAGTAAAACAAATACATATAATTACCTCATTATCATTTACAAGCGCAGCCGCATCTTTTGATGACTTCAAAATGCTTGTGCACAGGCTTTTCAAATCATTGTCCAAATCACTTGAAAATAATTTCTGCGTGAATCAATGGCAATTGAATTAACATATCACAAAATTTGAACGCCATTTCCAAAACACTAATTAGTTAGAAAAAACCAATTAAAAAAAATCGAATCCCATTTTCAAAAATAATAATTTGTTACAGACAACCCAAATTAGAAAGATTTTAAAAACTTAAAATCCCATTTCCAAAAACTTTAATTAGTTAACCCAATATAAGTAAAAATGATAAAGAAATAAGTAGGGAAGCTTACGGGATCCAAAGAGAGGTGTTTACAGAGAGCAGAAATAATACTTTGCTTAACATTCACAGACGCCATTGCTTAATCTTTACTCTTCGCTTTCTATTTTACAACAAAATTTCAACTTTTCACTTCAAAACCACGAGAAAAGATTGTAGGGTTCTTTATCATTTTCTATTGCTTGCCATGGGCTAGAAATAAATTGGGCCGGGTATTTGGGCTAACGATACTAATTTGTATCGAAGTAAACTTTTATTTTAACACCACTATGGATTTCGTAGTTTATAAACTCAGGTGCCCTTCTCAATACCATTTGTATCATAGTTGTCAAACTCGATTCAGACATACTCGGACAATGCAGGGGGTCAATGGATTAGTGGTCCAACCGGTGATCCGGTGGTTCAACCGGCAGATTATTGCATAAAAACCTATAAAAAATATGAAGTATAATTTTTTTTAGGGACAAAATTAAAATTTTTAATTTATTTTTCATTAATATTTAGGTCTATAAAATAAAGTACAATGTTTGACCAAAGTTTTTTAAAAGAATATTTTCATAATGTTGAGGAACCCATTATTTTTTTTATAGGTCCAAGGTTCAATTCCCTTGGACTCAAAAATTTTGTAAGAAGATTTCCAATCAAATCGGTCAATCGGACCGGGTAAATCGTCTATTAACTCGGTCAAAGCCCAATTTTAATCAAGTCAAGTACATTTCTATGAAATTAACCTGTCCGACCCGATAAGGAGTTCAGACCATCGATTTTCAGGTCCAATCGGCCGGGCCGAGTTTTATAACTATGATTTGTATATAAAACGTCGCCAGGCTCGATTTTTCAACTTTGGTTAGTTGTTAATTTTACGAATGAAATCTTGATAGATGTCCAGTTGGACAAAGTTTAACACACATATCTGAAGTCTTTTTACTTTTTATATATGGATTTTGATAGTTTAGTCTTGAGCCCCATTGTTTGAAAAAGAAAAAAATGGGGGGGCATTCTTGAAAAGTGTTTTGATCACATTTCAATCACATATTCTTTAATAAAATAATATTATACGTAAATTTTAAAAAAAAAATCTTGTTTTTTAAATGACACGTTTTCCATCAATACACTATTCAACATGCATTTTTGTTTTTTACAAAAATTGGGCTCAAACAAGCCCTTAATTTCGTAGTACCCCAACCTGATTGGTACCTTATGCATTCTACTTAGCATGGAAACAAGTTTATTCGACTTATAGCGCCTCACTTGGTTAACATACTGTTGGAATTTGGTTTAAAGATTGAAAATTTGGTTTAACTATAAAATTTAAAAATGACTTTATATGAACTTCGGTCAAATATTCGGACTTAAGTCAATAGTCAAATTATAAAAATAAATAGACTAACTTGTTCTACTCCTCGAGTAGATCGTTATAATATATTTGGAATCTCAAAACTAATTCTTGATGAATGAAAAATTGTGGTCCAAAGTTGGAAGAAAAACGAGGAAGAAAAGTGGTAACACTACCGCTCGAGCGGCAGGCTAGTGCCTAGCTAGGGGGAAAGCTTTAACTCAAGTGACAAGTTAGTGACAGACAGGCGAAAAGTTTCTATTGAAAAGGTGTCACAGCGCTCAAACGAGAGGTCAACGATAGCAAATTATACTTTCCTTTATGAAGGTTGCTGAGTTTTGAGGCATGTCTTTTTAGTCACAACCTCTCATCTTCTATAAATATGACCATTTGGATGTCCATTATGCATCCCATATAATTTGCATTGAGTTTGCATCAAAATCTCTCCAAAATTCATTCTAAAAATTATTTCTTTTAGAGATGAGGAATTTTTTGAATTCGCTGTTGCTTATGATTTGAAATACTTCTATCACAAGTTGTATCCGTTATATCTTGGAAGACAAGTACCGTAATTCGTTTGAAAATTTTCTATCACTTGCTTAGGATTTTTCGTTCGTCTCTCCTTCATTTCTTTTCATTTTCTATTCCATATTAAGTTTAATTAAGCTCATACAAATTAAACTTGACTATTCACTTTATCAATTACAAACAACCATTTCACTACACAATTAACCAACACATAATTGTATTGTGAAAATGAAGTGTCATAATATCTATTTTTTCTTTAATTAAAATGTTAGGAACATTTTCATATAACCAAATGAGTTGCCCACAATCCTTATCCAATTAATGTCTACACCTAACCATTGGCATTTTCAACACCAGCGTGCACGAGGGACTACTAAGATTATCTCCTAGACATGTATCAAATAGAATTCATCACTTTATTATCTTCTAGACATGCATTATAAGTTGATGTTAGTGCTTAATAAAACTAATTGTACAAAAAATAAGGGGTTGTTCTCTTCATGTTTCAGTTTTTCATTTTGAGTGTCCATTTTGAAATTGTTGAAAATATGTTCTTTTTGTCATTTTGAAAAATTATTTTCAAAAATCCAAAATTGAAAAATGTATTCTCTTTCTTCCTTCTTCCCCTCTCTTCTTCCCGTCTCTTTCTTCCCTCTCTCTTCTTCCCCTCCTCATGACACCTTGCAAGGCCCTCGGCGCCGAAGATTGGCCTCTTCTGCTATTGGGTGTGGCGGTGTTGGTTGGATGCCGTGGAGGTGGTTGTGGCTGTTACGGTGGTGTGTGGTGGTTTTGGGTCCGCGGGTCGTTGGTTGTTGCTGTGGGTGTGGCAGTGGTTGTGGCTATGGCTGTGGCGGTGGTTGCGGCTGTGGCGTGACAGTGGCCGTGGGTCGCGACGTCGTCGGCGTGCGGTGGCGACGGTGTGGTGCAGGCGGCTATAGTGATGGTTTTTGTTGGTGGCGTAAATGAACACACTCAAAACACATTTTGAAAATTTTGGTTTGGTTTTAACTTAAAACACCCAAAACGACATTTTTGACATTTTCAACTTTCTTTGTAAATTTTAAACTCGTTTTCAGAAATTCCTTTTTAAAAATAGGTAAGTAAACGTGTTTTCACTATTTTGAAAAATTGAAAATAGAAAACGGGATGAAAACGGCAAAGAGAACAGCCCCTAAGTTTTTAATTTCTTTCTTGTCCTTTGCCCCTGTTTGCTATAGCTAAAGATCGGATTTTTTATAGATAAAAAAAATTGATGAAATGTGTGAATGAAAAGTTAATAACAGTAGTGAATTCTGTAAAATGCATGATTAAGATTAATTGTTGATTTGACTTAGACATTTGGCAAATTTTTAAGCTGCACCAAACAATGGCTTAATATTTTTGTTTAGTTTACATTATGGCACATGCTGCATTTGATTACTACTATATAATTTAGTGAACTCCCAGTCTCATAAATGTTACATTAGATACTCTACTAGTATCAAAGTTTCTAAACTAGTTATAATTATAGTGAGATTATGTTGTCTTTATCGTCAGGGACTTCTTTAAGCCCACGTAAAATGACTTTCAACTATACGAGTTGTTCCCTTTGTGAATCCTTAGTCTCTGTTTCAGCTCCATTCTCAAAAACTCCATTTTTCCTTAATTCATTTTCAATTACACGTGTAGACATAAAAATAAATAAATAAAATAAATAATGGGTTGGGTCGATTTAAATAACTAGCCCAATTAAGTTTACTAAATTAAAACATACTAAGACCCATAAAATTTTAAAAGCTGATCCCACTATTTCAAAATCCACAATTATTCAATTATAATTATTATAAATGAATTAATTGAGTGGTTACCAAAATTGGTCACAATTTTTCTATAAATAGAGTCAAAGGTTCAAAAGGAGGAGGAGAAAGGAGGCGAAAGTGCATAAGCAAATCACGAAGTGCTGAAAAAATTCCAAAGTCGGAGGAAGAGAAGAAATTATTTCAATTCCAAGTCCGGCGAACACGAAGAAGATCAAAATCTTCTTCAAATTAAGCACGTCCAAGAAGATCAAAATCTTCTTCAAATTAAATCAAAATCAAGTCCAAATTTCGAAATGTAAATCCAAACTCCGAAATCCAAGTGTCGAACAAGTCAAACTCTCGGCAAATCAAATTCTCAACAAATCTCGAAGCCGAGGATTCAAGCCACGTGGCTCTTCGTCTTCAAACATTTAGATAATTAATCAGAGGATTTTGTAATTTTGCATACAAATCTCGAAATCTAGGATTCAAGTCACGTGGCTCCTCGTCTTCAAACATCCAGATCATTAATCAGATGATTTTGCAATTTTGTAATTACAAGAAGATTCATATCCATTTGTATTTATTAAAAATACAATTTGTAACGATTTCTGTATTTTAATACGTGAAATCCATCGTACAACACAATCTCCTAATGAAATAATTTTGCATGTGAACTTAAAAATTTTTCTTACTTTTTAACCACATATTTTCCAAAAAATTCACCACTACAAAATTTATTTTTCCCAGAAAAGGGCTCAAACATTGCCTTAATCGGTATAATCTTCATTTCCACCTATAGTTGGCACAATTACATGCTTTGGACGTGGCTTGAAAAAGGCCACTGTGTATTGTGATTTGAATTTCATATGAAATGCCTAGCCAGACACAGTAAATGAATTAGTACAAAAAGGGGGGGATCAACAATGAGGCAAAAACTTATAGAAGCTGTATAAATCCTTTGGGCAGATAATGAAATGAGCCCTTAAAGAATACAATTATTTGTTAAATTAGTCTTGAAAGGAACAAAAGATGATTTAGAATTCACAAGCAATAACTTTTATCAAGCCTTCTGCTTTATTGAGACATGCAATTCCCCCATGCAGCAGCCTTGCCATAGGTGAATTGAAATGTACATTAGTCTTTCAGAGGGCTTTATGATGCTGAGAATAACTGAGTCAAATGTTTCATTATTATTGAACGTATATCCTCATCACGTTTTACTTACTGAACTTTAAATGTCTTCGAGTAGTGGTGGAAAACGAGCCAAGCGGCTCGTCGGCTCGACCGCTCGGCTCGTGAAAACTTGGCTCGGGGGTTGCTCGGGCTTGTCAAATGACGAGCCCGAGCATGAGCCGAGCGGGCCAGCTCGTGGGCTCGTCTTTTTGAAGGGTTATTTTTTTATTTTTTTATAAGAAAGGTAAAAAAAAAAAAAAATTTGACAAGCTCACGGGCCGAGCCGAGCTCGACCCGTGAGTAACGAACCGAGCTTCTTTATAAATGAGCCACGAGTTCGGCTCGGCTGGGCCCATTACCACCTATACCTTCGAGTGGTCACTAAATTTTAATACGTTGCACTTCATCACTCACTCATCATGTTTTACAAGTCGCTCAACTTTAAAATGTTTTTGAGTGGCCACTGAACTAATTTTTAGAGTTGTCATAAGGTAATTTAATAGGAAAGAATCGCATCACCTTCTTGTACGATATTTTAATATACTTCGAAACTTTCATCTTTTGACCGTTGGATTTTAGCGAATAAAGTTTAGTGACCACTCATAAGCACTTTAAAGTACATTGAGTAAATTGTGATGGATGTATAAGTTTAGTGATTATGGAACACGGTGAATGAGTGATAGAGCGTAACATGTTAACTTTGGTGACCATTTGAAAGTATTTAAAAGTTCGATGATTAATAAAACATGATGAGTGGGTGATGGAGTGCAAGATGTTAAAGTTCAATGACCATTCATAAGCATTTTAAAGTTCAATGAGTAAAACGTGATGAAAGTATAAGTTCAGTGACTAGTGAAACATTTAACTCGAGAATAACTTCTCTCCCACACTCAACTTCATTCACACATTCTATAGGAAGGGGAAAAAAAACAAATTTCAAATAATCACTTTTTAAAAAATCTTTGTCAAACAAGCGCTTTATAATTTCTAGGAAACAACATGATCTTAATTATCTTTCTTGGAAAACAATGAAATATTGGCATTGCAAAGGCAAAACATAAAAAAGAGTTGATAAGAAAACCATGCATTTATAAAATCCACAGTAGTAAAAGTCCTACACTTTTACACTGCTTCTCTTTCTGAAACAAAGAGAATTTTAGAGTGAAGAGAAAAACATGATCTACATATAAAGACTTTGGAAAAGTTTCCATGTTACATACAACGTAATCGTGTGTAAAAGGTTCAATTCTGCCCGAATCCTAATGTTTTGTATCTGTTTTAGTTATCTATCTAGAGCATGTTTCATACTCAATGCTGGATAAGATTTGGCAGTATAGCGGAAAATATTTAGCTTATTTTCTTAGTGCAACCTATTACTATCCAATCCTCTATATAGAATATGCTAGTATATTTCTATCCATCCTCGAGGATGATGGAGGATGTTTATTTTTCTTAACTAATCATCCCAATCATTTCCCACTACTCGGAATCAATGTACCTCAAAGAGGGACCATTCCACAATCTTTTTCCTACACAACTTCCCCGTGGTTATTTCATTGCCTTCTCTTCATCCCAATCCTCGTCCCAAGTTTGATCCCAATGCTCAGTTGTTTTAACTCTCAAGGAAGAATTGAAGTCTCGCTGCACCATTTCAAGTTCCTGATATAGGACTCCATCAAGGTGTTGTCCCCTTTTCCCCAACTTGAAGCATGCCCATATCCCTGCTATAAGCAAACCTGTCGCAAACAACATGTATGTTCCACCGATTGGGGTAAAATATATGGTATAAAACCCTGCAGCTCCTACATGAATCACACAACTCCCCTTCCCAGTACTTGGCAAAATTGAAGAGATTCCTTCAACATTTGGTGGTAAATTTACCTCCCGAGACATCATAAGGCAGCAAAACGCGATAAGAAGCACAATCCTGAACTGGATAACTTGGCCTACATTAGAGGCCAAATACAAATTTTCAAAGTATGCAACATGACTACTTTTGCCATAGAACACTTATTCTCATATTCGGTTAAAACTTGAGGTTTGACACTGTTTCGC
>CAIGRN010082911.1:0-17608 GCA_903798345.1 Fraxinus anomala | reverse complement strand
TGTAACCTTAGCATAGGCTCTCATTTAATCGAACGCTTCTCGAAGTCAACTCGAGCTCTACGTTTAAGCTTCAACACAGTTACTCTTTAGTAGGTTGCTACGAATTTTCTTTGACTCGCCCATCTCATGACACGTGTTTTGAGTTATAAGAATTTTTTCGGAACAAGCAAAATCGTATAATGTCCTTGTTTGGTGAAAATGAACAATTTTAATTTTAATCTAAGTTAAAGTTATTAAATAAATTATTTTAACCACTTTATTTCGTGAGACACCACAACTTTTCAACAGCACATTTTATTAATTTTTATCAAAATTTGCTAAAAAATTAATTTTAATTTTCACCAAACATGGGCTATATATCCTTCAAAAATTATTGATATTGTGGTTTGACCCAAATTCTAGTGGGTATTGGAGTCCAAATTAGAGTGATTTTGAAGAGATCAAAATAATGAATCGAAAGAAAAAGTCATCGCATTTTCGCTAGCACCACGAGCGACCCTGATAGAAAACTACCCAAGACTTGGTCGCTCGCCTAACTCCGCCCTCCCGCTTCTTACTCGAGCAACAAGCATGTCCTGTCCAGACCCATTTTCATTTTTTGACGCAGTTTGGACTCCTATTCTTCTACAACTTATTTTCTAGAGTTTAGAAAAACATAATAGAACATAATAGAAAGAGATACAGACAACATCTTGAGAGCTTTAAATTTCAATTGAGTGCATTGAAATCTTGTAAACAAAACTACTATTGATTATAATTGATTTCTCCTCTTCTGTTCGTGATTTTTTTCCGTATTCGATTTTCACGTAAATTTTGGTGTTTATTTTCTTATTTATTTCATTATCATCATTATCTTGCGATCCAAATTCATAACAACTAATTTTTTAGAATTTCCGAAATTTGATGAATCTGAGGAACTTCTCCAAATGGATGACTACCAAAGGAACTCATCCCTTGCCATGGCTTTTCCTACAATAGAAGAAGCTTTAACTGTTGTACTATTTAACTCCTTTGATCATGCGATGGGACATGAAAGATCTAGCATTGAGACAATTGATTAAATTACCACTCAATATTCAGTCTTAAACTGTGGCCACATTAGGGAAAAATGCCCATTCAAATTTAGAAAAGATTGGTCCACTTTGATTTCATACCACGAAAATCTAGTTTCCGCAGCTTTATTCAATTGAATAAGGTTGCAACTTTTGGACATGTATCTATGTCTAGGACTAAATAAGACTGCATTGTTTAATAAATGAAGTTTTAGTATTTTTCCTATCGTCGAGTACTTTGTAATCAAACTTATCAAACAAACTATTCAAGTTTTACTAATATCATTATAAGCTTATCTAGCTTATAAGTAACAAGACCCACACGACTATCTGGATAAGTTTTTTTTTTTTTTTTTTTAATTGACCAAAACAAACTGGGTACATTTTTTTTTTGAACAAATCAAGCTCAAACAAAACAACTTTCCATTGACATTTTTGAATCAATAACTGAATCGAACAAAATAAGAGGTAGACGAAGAAGATTACAAAAAAATTATCAGATTATTACCTGCTTCAATTGACACACACGGCTTCACTGCTTCAATTTCATTAATTTGGGACCTTATTGTTTGGGTGGAAATTGGGGGTTTCAATTCAAATCCTCAAGTTTTCGGTGGGGACATGCATGGGTTTAGTCAAGAATTGGAATGGATTATGGAAAGGTTTGTAGTCTGTAGGTAAATGGCATCCACCTATTTTATAATATTGGGCCAATTAATTGGCCCATTTCATTTTTAAGCCTAGTTTGGGCTGCTGATTAATGGGGCGGCCCAAAGTTCAGTGCACATGCCTGCCTTCCGCCCCTGCTCAAAGTCTTATAATTTCAGCTGCAAATTGACTTAATGGTCGTAATTACTCATGGCTTTAACTAATAAAATCTCTGAGAGCTAACATTCTGGTGAGTTCTAGTGTTACTACATATTTGTTACATAGTATATTACATAAGATTTGACTAAATAATAATTAAGATTTGACCAAACATGCAATGTGTAATTCTTCTTGTTTAAAACAATATTATACTATGTAACTTAACTTCCAATTCCATTGATTTCTACACAAAATAAAATTCTCGCAAAAAAGTTATTGCAAATTTAGGTTACCACAACATGCTTTGCATTGCCATAAGTTTGTCGTGTTTCTATAATTCTGAAAACTATAAAAGAACAATTATGAAACTGTTATAATACTGTTATTCGCGATACAACCAAAACTTATCTGATATGATAATAAAGCATCCGGTTACTCCTCAAAATGAAAACCACAATATCAATAACTCGGCACAAATTCTTACATGCATCAAACAGTTACGTACTTTAGCATAGCCCCACGAAGCTTTTCCATATATTCCGCAGCTTGTTTCTGCAGCTCAAAGGTTAACACACTAATAAAGATTCGGAATTTAACACGAAATTTCGCAGAAACTTTAATTGGAAAAACACTACTTAACAATTAGACAGGTCCTTCACTTAAATATGTTTCAAACATTAACTTGGAGAACCTTTAGCTGAGTCTTCTAACATTGCTTTTCTTTGTGAGTTTTTCACATTGACTTTTCCTGCCTAAGTTTCCTATATAAAGAGAAATGGCTTTGGCTTATTTCTCTAATAGCTAGTCTAACTTTCATATAGCAAAGAGAACCATGTGAAGTGTCTCCAAAGTAAAGTATTAGCATGTGATATGTGTCAGAAGTTAAGTATTTGTGCCACATGTAAGCATTAGTAAGATGCACGTAAATTATGTGTGAATAAAGCTGAAGGATTATTATCCTTCTGACAAGATACTATAGAATGAAGTAAAGTGGTGTTGCTGTTCCTTACTTAGTGCAAGCTTCATGTCTAGGTCACCCATAAATAGAGTCAAAGGAAGTCATAATTATCCTAGTAAATCATCCTATTCTCAGTTCGGAGATCTATCTCCAAGTCAAAAGGCTAGTACTAATTCCTTTGTAAATGTTAACCGTGGTGGTGACAGAATATGTTTTAAGAAGGTGGTAGGTCTTGTGAAAGCATTATATGGGTTTAGGATAGAGAATCTGTGATTGGTACTTTGCTTCCTCCATCTAGGTACTCAACTTCATAAAAATATTCTACTTTAAAAGACTACTTTTTCTTTCAGGGTGAGATGAGGATGAGAGGGATAAGGATGAACTAGAATAAAATGAACTTTCTAGGAGTTGAATTCATATTTTATGTCTTGTTTCCTTCTATATCCTTTTTCCTGATTCATAGATCCCAACATCATCTCCATAGAGTGACAAAACAAAGAATATATCGGATAAGTAGTATTTGCATTAAACTTAAGCATACAACCGAAGCACAATAATGATCAATAAACCTCAAGGTACTAGCTTACTACTTCTATACGAAGACTACTATGAGATATCTTGTCAAAACTTCTAACTTTAGGAGTTTCTGATATTGGGGATCCATCTTCAAGGCAACCACATAGCATACTCCTCCAAAAGTCAAGTTTAAGGGATGAACATGGCACTACACTACAAACTGGTAGAGGAAATAGAAAGAAGGTAATGACTTGAGTTACCATAAAGGTTGGTAAAACAAAGCTTATTTAGTTATAGCTCTTATACCAAGGTTAAAACTACAAAGGAGGTATAATAGCATGACAAAAGCTTAAACACATGAACTGGAACACATGATATTATTAAATAGATGTTATAAGGCTTGGAGATGGAATCTCCAAAGTTAGGATTGGAAATCGACTATCATATGAGATTTAGATGATCACAATGACCTCAAATTATTCTATTTATAGACGGCCTAGACTTGAAGCTTACATAATATGCATTACAAAGCTTACATAACAATTGTTACAATCTTGACCACTAAGTAACGAACAGTGACACCACTTTACATTTTTTTACAATAGTTTGTCAGAAGGATAAGAATCCTTCAGCTTTATTTACACGTACTTTACTTACATCACGCTAATGCTTACACATAGAACAAATACTTTACTTTTGACACACTTCACATGCTAATACTTTAATTTTGAGACGCTTCAAATGGTCCACTTTTAGCACTTCATCTTCGTTTTAGGTAAAGCAAGAACCAGACAACACTAAGTAAACTATAAGAGAGGATCATCAATTTAATATGTATAATTTTTTCACTTCTGCATATACTTCGACTTTTTAAAAGTAATCACCTATCCCTTTGAGACTTTTCTTTGTGAGAAAAATATATTGCCTTTGACAGTAAATTGTCATGTCAGTCTTATGTGTGATATTGTATGATCTATGAATTTGTTCTTAAAACTAGGAAGCTGGAAGCAAAATCGGAAGCTTGTCTGCTCGAAGTTTGTAAAAGAATTTGTCAAGTTTATAAAGAGATGTTCACATATGGCGTACAAATGGGCAGGGAAAAGCACCTATTAGTAAGCTTATGGAGGAATACTATTTATTAAGGATTAGGTGAAGTTAAAAGACTTTAATGCCTAGTTTATAGGACGGTGAGGTGTCGAGGAAGGCAGGGGTGGCACTTGATCTTTCCTCGCACACAGTCTCAATCCTTCTAATTTCCGTTAAGTTGGAGGTAGGATTGTGTGAAAGGAATAACACGCGAAAAATGTAAACATTTATGTTACGACGAAAAAATGGTAATGCTTTCCCTTCTGGTCCTACCCAAAGTTTTGAGAGAATCCTATGCCTAAAAGAAAGGGCTTGATCCTTCCTCCTTACCCCTCCTTTTACAGGCACTGGGCCAGGTTGGTTATCCCTAGGGTCTAGAAAAGCAGTTGGGTCTAGAAAAGCAGTTGAAATCTGCAGTCCTCCAATTTAATCTTTAGAAATATAAAGAGAATGCTTCCAGTGGACATCAACTTATCAATATTTTTTTCATTAATCCACTGATTGTAGTATCAGGAATTTGATATTTTTTTTTTACCAAATTATCTAACAGGCGGAATCTGTTAGCCTCTCTCTCTAACTTCTCTTTAATTTCAGAAGATGTGTTATTGCTTTTTCTTTTTCCAAAGTTTGATCACTTTCAAAGATTTCTTGATATTAATAATATAAATAAAGAAAACAACTCTAGAAAATTCATCTGGATCAGATGGAATAATATTTGACCTCTCACCTGGTTAGCCTGATATGCATTCACAATATTTTCATCAAGAAGCATCAACAAGGATCTATTCAACTCATTCTGCTCAACCATTTCCAATAGCTGCATTGCATACAAGCCAGCTCTGAGTGACCAAATGAAAATCAGGAGACACAACACTATGATGTAATGAGATAAGAAAAGTATCATACAGTAGTCTTGACATTATCAGATGTCAAAATTTTCATTAAGTTCTTCCTCGCTTTTACGAGTTCATCTTGCATTTTATCATAGGCTTCTGCAGAGAACAACATAGATAGGTTGGGGGTCTTATAGAGTACAAATTGTAATAGAAATGTTTTGGCTAAAAAGTTTAGGGTGTTTGACAAAACCTGTTCCTTGCTGCAGAGCCTTTTGGAGCGCTTCCAGTTCTATCAATCTGTCTTCCATTTCCTACAAACAAAATCATTGTAGATGCTTGCTTCTCATTTATCTCGCAGAAACGAAGTCAAAAAAATTATAAAGACAAACCTGAGTCTTTGACACGGCAAACCTCAGTTTCCCCAGTTCACCTTTTAGGTGTGAGAAAAATTCCTCATTCAATCTGCATAGTTTTTTTGTGCCGATGTTATAGTATGATATTCATCCCTCATTATGTACAAAAACAGTACAATGATATATTAGAATGGAATACTTATATTTACAAAACAGCAAGCTTTGAATAAGTTGCAAGCATTGTTTCAAAAAGTACAAATTTTAAACATTTCATAAATTATTCATCAAATGCTTGTTCTAAATGGGAATAAATTTACTTTGCCTCATGAGGTTTGTATTTGATTCACTTGCTCCACTGGACATTGGTAAATAGGAACAAAGTGCCCAATCGGATGGACTCTGTTGGTCATCTCTAATTGGAAACGAGTACAGTTATATTTTTAAATTAAAATAACAAAAAATAATTCTTTGAAAATAAAGAGAACATGCATTAAATGGAACTTTAGAACTTTATTGCAGCTTCCTAGTATAACAAAAGTAGGTCTATGCACTAATCTCTTTGCCAGAAACCAACCCACTTTTATATAATCCACAATCAAGCATCTTATAGAAGGTGAATGCAAGTTCTGAGGTCCCTTTTTTAAACCTATGAAGTAAGGTCGTGCTAAACTCCATATATTCAGATACATAGAGCTTAGACCTTTACCACCTCATTAAAAGGGTTCTAAGGCAGTGGAGAGGACAAGAAATGAAGTGAATCTTTTACATCTCCATTTTGTACAAGGAACTCAGAGATAAGTATGACCTGGATTTCTCGTTTATATATAGCAATTAAAAGCTGATCCTTCAGTTCTTTTCAAAGTATCCCAATTCCTAGCTCACAAGGGATTCCTTAATCTCCATTGTGAGGTGTTTTGAATCTTTTAGTCCTTCACAGTTTATTGAAGATCTACTCGACGCCTTTAAGATATTTAGCTTATAGGGGATATCTTCAACTCTATCTCATGTGTGTGACTACAGCAAAAGATCTCTCTTACTTCCTATGGGTTTTCATTGGATTCTTTAAAATCATTACATAGAGTTATGGATTTCTTATAGTAAGCTTACCCTTCTAGATTCTGGTAATCCTTCATGATCATTCTAGAACTAAGATCTTCACCAAGGTGAATCTCTTTGAACAAATCAAGAATTGATCAAGTACTCAAGACTCGACCTTTAAAAGGCACATCCATTTGCACAACTCTAAATGCTATTTTGAAAACATGCTAGCTCCATCTAGCCACCTTAAGCTTGAGGGAGAGAGGGCGGGTTTCAAAAAGATAATACTAGGTAAGTTCTTGGTAGGATCAAGTTTCTTGAAAGTCAGACATCCAATGGGAGGTTAGTCCTCCATTTGCATATAATTTGGCTCCTTTTCAGTTAATAATAGGCTTCACCAACCTAGACACAACTCTCACTCCTTTCCTCTGTATCCCGACTTTAAACCAAGTTGCATGTTAGTCCTATAGCAAAGCACCGATCATCTAACATAGGGAGGTGGAAGCTAGAAATAAGAAACGATGAACGAAACGTTATCGAAGTTTTGTTGATTCCAAAAGAATACCGCAACACTATCACCTTCCAAATTCGATTGATTCCTAAGAATACTAGAAACCTAGGTATCAAAAACTCTTTGATTAGCACAATAATACAGAGAATTTGGACTCGTTGATTTTTAAATATCAAATATTGAAAATTTAAGAGATTAAAAAACTTGAAAATCTATTTTATTTCAATTTAAAAACCACTAACTGTCAATAAGACTTACCCTTATTTAAAGAAATAACTAAAAACTAGGTAAAGACTAAAATAAAAAGTAATGACTATATTAATGATGAAAACTTAATCTTCATCAAGTCTAAATCTAGACAAAAACTAAAATTAAAGATAATGACTAAAATTAACGATGAAGGCTCAATTTCCATCATTCTCCTCAGATTAATGAAGATTCATCCTCGACTCTTGCACTATATTCTTCATCCAATTCCTCGTGACAAGGACTATCTATTTGTTAGCTCTACGAAATGCTCATTAGCTGCTTTGTTCAATTTCATTAAAGTTGCATATCTACCAGGACATGAATAGCAATTCCATGCTCAAATGTCCATATTTCTTCAATATCAAAATAGTAAAACAAGTGTTTCAAAACTAAGGACATAGTTATCGCCTCCTTCCCAAAATTTGCCATGTTTCTTGGACAATTCTTCAAAGATTTCGATATGTGACACGTTATAAGAAACTGGAACATTATTGAATTTGCCATTATCCAATTCGAAAAATTCTTCAATCCCTTCATGGAAATTGGAGGCCCATTGTAACTGTCATTACCCAAATCCACTAATTCTTTAATTTCTTCGTCGAAGAGTGGAGAACGGCCATAACTGAAATTGAAAGATTCTTCAGCCTTTGAATTACTGAAATGAGTAAAAATTGTTTCGTCCCAAAATAGAATTTCTGTCATTAGGTTTCACGAACACCAACTTTTTTCTATTAGAAACGAACTTCGCTCTATAGGGGACGAAGCATTAAAAATAATATGATGAACACGTTATCGAAGTTCCATTGACTCCAAACGAATTCTACAACATGATCATCTTTGAGATTCTACTGATTCCTAAAAATAGCATAAATCTAGACATCAAAAACTCTTTGAATCGCGCATGTATACAAAGAATTTGGATTTGTTGATTTTTAAATATCAAATACCGAGAATTTAAGATATTAGCAAGCTCCAAAATCTATTTTATTTCAATTCAAAAATTACAAACTGTTGTTAAAGTCTTACAACCCTTATTTAAAGTAATAACTAAAAATTAGATAAAGACTAAAATCTAGATAAAGACTAAATGTAGATAAAGACTAACTCTTTGAATCGTGCATGAATACAAAGAATTTGGACTTGTTGATTTTTAAATATCAAATACCGAGAATTTAAGAGATTAGCAAACTCCAAAATCTATTTTATTTCAATTCAAAAATCACTAACTGCCGTTAAGGCTTACAACCCTTATTTAAAACAATAACTAAAAATTAGGCAAAGACTAAAATCTGGATAAAGACTAAATGTAGATAAAGACTAAAATTAAAAATAATGACTAAAATAAATGATGAAGACTCAAACTTCATCAAAACTAAATTTAGTTAAAGACTAAAATTAAAGATAATAACTAAAATTAGTGATGAAGACTCAATCTTCATCATCATCACTACCTACAACGTCACATCTCACCATCTTTCCAAAGGAATTCATGCTTTAGGTATTCTGATAATTCGTGTACCACACCATATATATGCCAGACACAATGTAATCGACACTCAACAGTGTCTAATCTTTTGCAGACGGGCATGACTTTCTAAATAGTACAAGTTGCCTAACACTAGCTCCAACAGACTGACAAAGTATTCTGTAATATCTAGTTTGTGTTAAAATGTCTATTATCAAGACTGATGTGTTCATGCATCTATGTCCCAAATGAAGACATTTTTACACGGATCCCTGTTTCTGTGAAGCATTTATCTGTAAGTTTGTCTGACACTGTATCCGAACCCTGTGGCTGGTATATCCATCTCCAAAAGTTATGGCCATAGATGATACTAAAGGAAAAATTCACTAGAACTGAATAAAAATATGCCTGATAAAAGCAACTAGGCAAAGAATAATCATGCGGTGTATAAAAAAAGAACTAACCGAGGCCTCATTCTTGCAATCTCAAATTCAATCTCCTGAGCTTCAGTATCAAGAAAATACTCCACCAGCTCGGCCGCAGTATCCGGTATCACCCGAGACTAATGCCAACATCAAAATGTCATACAATCATGTTTGGCCAAGTTCAAAAGATGTAAAAATTAATTTTAAAGTTATTATTTATTTATTTTTGTCTAAACGTTTTAGGTAAATTACTTTTAATAAAAATGTTATCTTTTTACTTATTTCAAGTCATCAAAACTTCTG
This sequence comes from Fraxinus anomala, assembly GCA_903798345.1. NCBI lineage: Eukaryota > Viridiplantae > Streptophyta > Magnoliopsida > Lamiales > Oleaceae > Fraxinus > Fraxinus anomala. Next base: position 8,009 of record CAIGRN010082911.1, on the reverse strand, counting down.
AATTGGATGCCAGAATAAACCCAAGTAAAAGAGAGTCATCGATCAATATTATGAAGTAATTTGTCTTGCCCACCTCTCGAAGAGCTCGGCGGCGCTCTTTTTCTTCTCGGACATGGAGTTCGAAGGCTTCCCTTGTCTCGGCGTCTTTCTCAAGGCGCCTCTTGAATTCCATTCTTGCTATATGCCCTGTTTGGGGTGCTCTCAATATTCCTTCTGGATCCTTCCTTCACAAATTAAACGTGTCAAACAAGTTCAAAATCATCTTAAACAAACAATAAATCAATCATCCAGTGTGTGTGAGGACATACCCATCCTATGCATCGAATTTTGGTGCTATGATTTCTGGGTTTTGTGAATTTGGTGCTATGGAAGGGAGAGAGAGTGCTGGTAGTGGTAAGCTTGAGAGAGAGAGTGAGAGTGAGAGAAGTAGCCATTGCTGGCCGTTAGTTCGAGCTCTCAATCAGTTATCCGTTTGAAATGTACAGTGTCAGTGTGTGGATTATGCATTTTAGCACTTTTTTGTTATTATTTTATTTTTTACCTTTTTTTTTTTTGGGAGGATTTGTGCAATTTCACTTTTGAGAAGCTATTTCTTGCCAAAGTAAATGCTACCATTAGCATTTAAAGTAAAATTTCTGAATGCCCGAATACAATTTTCAAGCGCGTCGTTAAAATAAGCGTCCAAAAAAGTCACCAACGTGTTTGGATAAAAGTCGAGAAAAGTTACATAATGTCTAACCAATGACTCAAAAAGTTAAAAATAGTAGTAATAGTTCAAAATGATAAAAAAAAATATGTAATTCAAATTGAGAATATATATATATAACAGACTTGCATATTCAGTCCAATATCAATTTTCAACTCCCGATGGGTATCCAAAATAGAATTTCAACTTGATATAGAACTCCAATAGCATTCTAAATTTGAATTCTTCGTGACGTACTCTTCAATGAGAAAATTTCAATACTTCAAACATTTCAACCAACGGAATTCACACCCAAATTCCAACAAAAGTTGTGGGAATGATTCATTTCAATATTGTAGTTTTCTGAAGCGGTAACAGATTAATTAGGTTTCTGGACTATAGTTTACGGTTTAAAATTTATAATGTTAAAATTCAATTTTTTTTGCTTATTTTGAATCTTCTTTCTTTATGGAATCTGAGTTTTAAATGTGTATTATGCAATGGAATACAAAAGTCTCATGCAATGGATGAGAGTGATGAGGATATGGAAGACTTGGAGGGTGAGGTTCACCCAAAGAAGAAGAAGAAGAAGAGCATGACATAATTGAGTCTGACATTGAACTAGATGAGCCTGATAATGAACATCCACAGAAGGTCTAAACCAGCTATATTTTCTGTTTTGTTTTAAATTTGATTAAGGGCGTGATGTTTCCGATAGTAAATAAGTTTGGATGTTGGAGCTTATAGATGGGAGACCCCAGCATTGAAGTTACTGAAGAAAACTGTAAACTTTTGAAAGATAAAAAATATCAATGAACAAACTGGAATGGAGCTTTAAATCGTCTATTGATTGCTCAATCAATTCACACTTGTACAAAGGAAGATGTAATTAATATATACAGCAATGAAATGAAATCTTTTTCTAACAAAATACCTAACTAATTACACGTGAAAGACAAAAAACAAAATGGAATAATACAATTTGTACAAAGCATCCTAACTAATCTCCTTCTAGAGAATTCTTCTGTTGTATCCTTATCACCAATCCATCCTGGCATCTTTCTTGCTAACTGTGCTCATGTTCGGGCAGGCTGGAATCTTGCAGCTTCAATAGCCCCCCGCAAGATGGAGAGTAGATGTTCATTACTCCCATCTTGGATAGGCACGAATAAAAACTTTGTGAGCTCAAAGACTTGGTTAAAATATCAGCAATCTGTGAACTACTGGAGACATGTTGAGTCATAATGCTCCCATCTTGTATCTTGTCTCGAACCAAATGGCAATCGAGTTCAATGTGTTTCGTTCTTTCGTGAAACATGGGATTTGTAGCAATGTAAATAGCTGCCTTATTATCACAATTTAGGATAGCCGCTTCAAGATGCTCGATTTTTAAGTCTTTAAGTAAATATCCGAGCCAAGTAAGTTCGCAACAGAGATTCGCCATTGCCCTGTACTCTGCCTCTACAGAAGATCGAGACACTGCATGTTGTTTATTTGATTTCCATGATATTAAGGCCTTCCCAATGAACACACAATAACCAGTCACTGACCCTCTGGTGTAGACACATGCCCCCCAATCTGAATCACAATATCTTTCTAGCTATATTCTTGATTTTGTAGGATAAAATAGCCCTTGACCAAGTGCTCTTTTGATATACCGTAACACGTTATGAGCATCATGTAAGTGTGGAATTCTAGGACTCTCCATAAACTGACTTAATAATTGAACTTAATAATTGCTGTCGAATTTTTGGAGTGGGAGAGGGGAAGATGCCCGTTGACACATGTAGTTTTGTAAGTGAGAAGGAGCTCTTTGAAGTCTGCTGGACCTACGAGCTAAGTGGCTAATAACAGGTGGATTCGATTCCAAGATATCAGTGGCAGGTTGCTCTGTGTTTTGATTGGTGTTCTCATGAGAATTGGAAGGTTTAGAATGGTTTAAGAAATCATGTTCAACATTTCTGTTATTGGTGTTATCAAATGAGGAAGCGATGGGATCATTGCTAATGACAGGATTTTGTGTAAAACTTAGATGGTTGAAAGCAGTCAAAGGATCATTTCTGTTGGAGTTAGTGTTTCTAAATGGAAAGATGTTTTCATGAAAGGTAACATTCCTTGAAATAAAAAACTTCTTCGTTTTTAAATCCAGCAGTCTATACCCTTTTATCCCAAACGGATAGCCAATGAAAACACACTTCTTGGATCTAGGATCAAATTTGTGTCTGCCACTGACAAGGGTAGTGGCAAAGGCTAGGCAACCCAAAGCCTTTAAATGACCATAGTTAGGCTTGGTTTGAAACAACACTTCAAAAGGAGTTTTGTTGCTTAAAACTGGGGTAGGTGTCCTATTTATTAAATATACTGCTGTCAATACAAAATCATTCCAGTATTTTAAGGAGAGTTTACTCTGAAACTGTAGGGCCTTTGCCACATTCAAAATATGTTGGTGTTTTCGTTCTACCACAGCATTTTGTTCTGGTATTTCAACACAAGTCCTTTGATGTACTATGCCTTCTTTTGAATAAAATCCTGTCATATTGAATTATCCTCTATTATCGATTCTAATAGTTTTGATCCCAGTTTCAAACTGATTTTCAACCATGGCACAAAAGTTCTGTAAAGCAGTGGTGGTATCATATTTAAAAACCAGCATGTAGATCCATGTGCATCTACTAAAATCATCTTTGAAATAAAAAACTTCTTCGTTTTAAATCCAGCAGTCTATACCCTTTTATCCCAAACGGATAGCCAATGAAAACACACTCCTTGGATCTAGGATCAAATTTGTGTCTGCCACTGACAAGGGTGGTGGCAAAGGCTAGGTAACCAAAAGCCTTTAAATGACCATAGTTAGGCTTGGTTTGAAACAACACTTCAAAAGGAGTTTTGTTGCCTAAAACTGGTGTAGGTGTCCTATTTATTAAATATACTGCTGTCAATACAAAATCATTCCAGTATTTTAAGGAGAGTTTACTCTGAAACTGTAGGGCCCTTGCCACATTCAAAATATGTTGGTGTTTTCGTTCTACCACCGCATTTTGTTCTGGTGTTTCAACACAAGTCCTTTGATGTACTATGCCTTCTTTTGAATAAAATCCTGTCATATTGAATTCTCCTCTGTTATCGGTTCTAATAGTTTTGATCCCAGTTTCAAACTGATTTTCAACCATGGCACAAAAGTTCTGTAAAGCAGTGGTGGTATCATATTTAAAAACCAGCATGTAGATCCATGTGGTAGATGATTTTAGTAGAACAATAGATAAGAAATATTTAGAGCCATCTTTGCTAAATTCATTACAGGGTCCCCAAAGGTTACAATGGATTAATTCAAAACATTTTCTTGTTTTGCGGTGACTGATATTAAAAGGTAACTTGTGTTGTTTTGCTAAGGGGCAAATATGACCATTGTTTATTCTAGGAGACACAATGAGATTTTCTTCAGGAGTGAAATCAAAACATGAAGAATGCTCTAATCTATAGTGCCATAAGACAGAGTTTTCATTATTCTTAGCAGATTCAGAAGAGGTAAACAGACACTTGAACTGATTAAGAACATCTGATATAATTGAGGGAGAAACTTGCTTCTTCACCATGTGATATAGTCCACCTTTCACCTCGCCCATTCCAGTCGTTCTCCAGGTCGAAAGGTCCTGGATATAACAGTAGTTAGAAAAGAAAATAAGGCAGCAATTCTCAGTTTGAGTAAGTTTCCTTGCTGAAATCAAATTAAAGGAAAAACTAGGAATACAAAGCACATTATGCAGAGTGATATCTTTTGAGATTTTAACAGTCCCAACGTGTGTGATTGGGATATTTTCTCCATTCGGTAATCCCACACAGTAAGAGACATTAGCTTGATTGGATGTAAAAAAGAGGTAGAACAGATCATGTGATCTGTTGCTCCAATGTCAAGAATCCATGGGATTTCTGAAATGTTCCCATTGTCATTATGAAATGCAGTTAAACTGAGTGGAGGATTAGCAAGTGTTTGAGAGTTGTTTGATGCGGAAGGAAGTTGTTGAGGAGTTGTTGCTGGTTTGATGAGTGCCAACAACTGAGAGTATTGCTCCTGACTTAAGAATACTTGGCCCTTGTCCTTCACTACTTCTTGATTAGAAGTTGTTCCTACAGAGACCGTGTTAATAGCAGCCTTTACTTTGTCATCAAACTTGTGCATTGGCAGATATCCATTCAGTTTATAACACTTATCCACTGAGTGTCCTGGAATTTGGAAATAAGAGCATGGTGATTTGTTAGGATTTGATTTGAAACACCTGTCAAGAGAGTGCCTGCAACCTTGCAATAAGTGCGGTAATATCGGTCCTTTCTGTGATGAGTAAGTTTGGTTTCCTGTTTCTCTGTAGTTTCTTCTGCTCAGAAAAGCCATAGAATCATAATTCACAGGACCTGGATTAGATATTTCTCGCCTCTTCTCCTCTTGTTGGATCAAAGAGTATACCTCATTCAAACTAGGAAATGGCTTAATCAGTAGAATCTGAGCTTTAATCTCCTTATAGGACTCATTTATTCCCATTAAAAATTTCATAACCCAGTCTCTCTGCTGGTTTTGAACAACTACTTTCAAACCCCACAAGTACAATTGGGAATACTCTCATAATTCATCAGTTCATCCAAAAGAATTTTGAGTTTGGAATAGTAAATACTCACAGAATCATTCTACATCCTTTTTAACTTCAAAAACACATGCTGCATTTTGTTGAGAAAATCGTTGCTCAAGGTCGAGCCAAAGAAGATGAGCAGTCTCAACATAAATGGTGCTACTCTTAATGTCAATTGCCATAGCATTTTGCATCCATGTTATGACAATATCATTACATCTTAGCCAATACTCCATCAATGGATCACTGGTATCATTTGGTTCAGACAAGGAACCGTCAATGAATCCTATCTTTTTTTTTTTATCCTTAATGCCCTTCTCATTGAATGAGCCCAGGAGTAGTAGTTGTTTGATTCCAAGACATGAGTGACCAGTATAAGACTACTTCCATCATTGCTTCCAATATAATAAGGGCTGCTGGGATGAGTTGGGTCATGAGAAAGGACAGTTAGGTTCCTTTCTTCTGTCTGCTGTGCATTTTGTATTTGATTTGGATTAGTGTTTGCATTTGTGGGGAGTTTGTATTTGTTGAATTAGATTCTTCCATTTATGACTCTGATACCATGTAAACTTTTGAAAGATAAAAAATATCAATGAACAAACTGGAATGGAGCTGTAAATCGTGTATTGATTGCTCAATCAATTCACACTTGTACAAAGGAAGATGTAATGAATATATACAGTAAAGAAATGGAATCTTTTCCTAACAAACTACCTAACTAATTACACATGAAAGACAAGAAACAATATGGAATAATACAATTTGTACAAAGCATCATAACTAATCTCCTTCTAGAGAATTCTTCTATTGTATCCTTGTCACCAATCCATCCTAGCATCTTTCTTGCTGACTGTGCTCATGTTCTGGCTGGCTGGAATCTTCCAGCTTCAATATCGTGATGCTTTTCAAGAGGCTAAAATTCAGGCTATGGAAGCAATTCCTGAAGGTAACGTGCAGACTAGTTAGTATACATGTTCACAAAAGAAATTTTTAGCTAAGTATGTATTTTGTTTTGATGTGTGTTAAAAGGGTTTTGCATTGATCAGGTAAGTATGATGAAGCAATTGAGCATCTTATCAAAGCAATTCTGCTTGACCCTACGTCTGCTATTATGTATGCAAGCCGAGGTAAATTTTGTTTTTTTAAAATGTTATATATTGATCAGGTTTATTTTCTTAAACCTTCGTCATTTATTATATGCTTCTCTAATGTGTGAATATGATGGTTTATGTGCTATAGCTACTCTGTACATAAAAATGAAGAAACCTAATGCTGCTGTTCGAGATGCCAATGCTGCTCTTGAGGTTGTAACATGTTTCTGAATTTGCATGCTGATGAATTTAATTGCTTCCTATCAGCCAATATTAGCAATGATTTTTTGTGAAATAAACTTGTGTGCGTGTCGAAATGTCTCAGATGCATTTTACCTTATAAAACTGAGGCCATCATTACTATTTCCATGCATCCAGTTCAATTTCAAAAATATGAATGTATTATTATGTAGAAGATAAACATCTTCGAGTACAATTTCTTCCGCAATTTTCTATCTTGAGACTGGCGTGTCTAATCTGGATATACTTGTCCAAAAATTAAAATAAAATGTAGCTACCAGTTATTTTCTAGATAGCTCATACTCTGTAATAAGCAGCATTTCTAGCTAGAATTGCTGTGTAGCATATTTTCCTTGCACTTTTTGCCCGTGGCAGACCCAGCACTTGGTGAGGGGGCGCGGCTGCACGTGCTGGGCTCTTCCGGAACAGTGGATAGACTGTGGAAGAAAGGGAAGAATGGAAGAAAACGATTGGAATCTGGTTTTTGTTTTTTTGTTTTTTTTGTTAAAGTTTGGGTTTATTCCAGGCTTCTAGCTGTGGACCTTTTTAAAAATAACCAGGCCCAATCCAAAATGAATGGATCAATTACCAATTTAATCCATATGAATTTTGTCCACTGTAAATCTGTAATTGCAAGAACTCGAGAGGAGAAGAAACTGTAAATCGGTCCAATTTAACATATACAAGAAACTATTCATAGCCATAATATGTGAACTTTAATGAAAATTAAAGCAAAAAATTACCAGTCATGACCAAGAACAAAAAGAGCCCAAAACATAGTCCCTTGAGCAAACCAATACAGAGGCCAAACAACCCAATTGTTTAAATATGCAACCACGACTCCTGATCCAAAACCACCAAAACATCCCTTACAATATAGGACATAGACTTCCAAGGATCCGTAACCCAACATTGTTTAGGAATTGTTGCTTTAATATCAGATAATTAAAATGGAGGTGGGGCAGCATAATCAAAAGATTCATCCCCATTGAGAGTTTTTCCCTCTTCTTTATTTTTTTTTCCACCGGCTAAATCCTGAACGGTGCACTCACTTTCAATCCCCAATTTCTCTCCCTAATCCCACTTTTTAAAGTAAACAAAGAACCATTTCTAATAATTGTTTAAACAAAGAACCATTTCTAATAATTGTTCTTGAAATTCTAACCTTGGAGCGGTATTCAAAAAAGCTTGGAAAGTTCTCAGTTTAGCATTGATTCTTGGAAGTGGGCTGAGCCCACATTCTGAGAGAACCCAATTGGCATTGAGTCCACAAACTACCCAAGATTTCAGTTTTAAAGCCTCTAGAGAAAAGAAATTTGTGGACCTAAAACTACCCAACAGACAACTGCATTCTACGGGATCTCATATTTTGAA
>CAIGRN010082902.1:0-31276 GCA_903798345.1 Fraxinus anomala | reverse complement strand
TTCACTTGCATACCGGAGTTCGTAAACCAAGTTCTGGTTCGCCGTTTCTTGTGTGTTGTAGTGTTACTCACACAAGAAGATAGTCGTTGTATCTTGAGAGTTGATTGTCATAAATCGTAGGCACCGTTGTGGGGCAAATTCGACTTGAGGACAAAATGTTCAACACTTGCCTCGACTTTGATATTATTTCTGCATACTGTACATTCTTTGAAGATTCTTTTGGAGTACATTTTCTACTGTTACTCTGCCGAAATTTCTACAAAATTTGGAAATTATTTTTCAAGACTTTCCGGGAGTTGTTTGTCACTCCATACTTGAAGTTTATCCAACATTTGTTTCATTCATACAATCTCGATTGATGATTGAATATGGGTACTAGCATGTTTAGTTAAGTACAAATTATATAATATACTCGACTATGAGTTGTAGTAATTATCGTAGGTGGATAAATTTATTTCATTAAGTTTGATTCTAAGGGGAAAAAAAGTGATTACTATCTCCCTTGTTGAGAATATGTGTACGAGGTTTATTACTTGAAGACATTTAGTTGATTATCGATTTTTTCTCTTGTTGATTAAATACACTTAAATTTAATAAACTCAAAAAGGAGTTACATGGTGCTTAATACTTCTACTCCATAAACTTTAATTTTATCGTTCTCAACTTCATAACATTTTGATGGTCAGGCAATATTCTTTACTTCATTAAATAATATCATGTTGGCAATTTTTTCTTTGCTTAAATGCGAGCATAAATAAATAAAAAGTGAAGATTAAATACTTACTCGATCCATGTACTTGGGAGTCATCTTCATGAAGATATTTTGCGTAAATTTATTATTATTATTTTTTAATTGATTGAAGCTGAAGATTAGTAAGTTGCTTATTTTAACAATGAGGTAGAAGTTATTTTCAAAACGAATAATTTTATTTTATTTTAAAAAAACACATTTAAATATCATTGAAAATAAGACCATGTTTGTATTCATTTAAAATAAAATTCTTTAATTTTCATACTCATTTCTACCACATATTCACATAATAAAATATTTTGCACATAAATTTAATTTTTTTTTTACTTTTTAATTATATATTCTCCAAAAAAATCACTATTAAAAACATATTTTTTTCTCAATAATGGAAATCAAACTCGGCTAAAAAGGTACTTAAAACAACGTCCACTTTTTTTTTTTAAGCCGATAATGATATCAATTCCATCCACCGAACTTCAGCTTCTTCAGAATTGTCCCATCAAATTTTCACGGTTTGTCCACCAACCAAAGTATATAGGGGACGTTTGGGAGAGATTCTCAGCAAATTCTTAGAATTTTTTTACCGTTACATAGTAAAAATCAGTAGTCATTATTGACCAAGAAATACAAAATTACATACGTACCATTTTGACATTTGATACACTAATTTTGAAAGGACATTTATGAAAATTCAACTAATTTTGAATCAAACTTTTACAATTAAAAGGGGTCCACTTTCAGTCCAACGATCCATTTTTTCATTAAAAATTGGTGAGAATTTCCTCTAAACAGGGGCTTAGTATTAGTACAAGCAAAGAATTTTCTCAGCCGGTGGTGGGCCTAAAAACCGCCAAAAGAGGTGGTTGTTGGAGAGCCAGCCACCAACTTGAGGTAGAGCTCCGCCTACCCCCAAATAATGCCACGCGTGTTAATCTTAATATTCTAATTTTAGCTTTAGGCACCTAGATAATGTTAAAGATTTCTGGAGGTGACACCTATCTTGGGATAGAAATCCCAGTCGGCAATCTCAAATGGACATTATTGTTACTCACGTTTCCTGTGGGATTAATTGGGTGGTGGACTCTCTTGTATTATCGTCTCCAATTTAGTCCCTTTGGATGGTTATTTTTACGAGCAAATTGAGTTTTGAATATTGATTTTTTGGAGATACACTCATTAATTAGTTTATTTTATGATTTGTTGTATAATCATTTTTAACCATATATTCACACAATAAAATATTTTATACGTATACCAAAATTTTTTTTCTACTTTTTAACCATACATTCTTCAAAAAAATCAATATTCATAACTGTTTTTTCTACAATAATGATTGTCAGATAGACTCTAAAAAGTAGGAAAAATTTTATGAATTTATATGTAAAATATTTGTGTGTGTAAATGTGTGATTGAAAGTATTCGAATATGAAAATTAAAGAATTTTTAAATAATGATTGTCAAACGAAGTTTAATTAGGGACGACTCCCAATTTATTTTACGCGTTGATTTTTAATAAAAATTTCAAGAAGCCTAGTTATAAATCAATTGATTTGTATTGTGTCGTAGAATGGTAGTACTATTTTCTATTATTATGTCAATGTTTGAGTCACATTAAAATTTTTATTATCATTTTTCTACTCATTTTCAACCACACGTTTTTCAATAAAATAATATTTTCCATCACATAAATAAATTTTCATTTTTTTTTCGATCGCACATTCTCCGTCAATCTACTATTCTAAAATATATGCTTTCAAAATAATGTGGTTCAAACATACGAATCTTGAGACAAACAGATGATGAGGGTCTCAAGAAGTGGTTGGAACGTCTCTGTTTATCTGTTGATTTACGTCTCCAACAAGCTTATGCCAAAAAAGGAAAAAAAGGCACATCATTTTTAATTTTGTCCATGATAGAATCGAAAGATTACATCATCAATCATTTCTTAATTTTTATTTTTATTTTTTTGAAAAAGCAAGTTGGTCTTCGAACTTTTATTATGACGTTACAATCACTCCCCAACAACGGAAATCAGCTGACCTTCCTCGACTTATCAAAACTTGGGCATGGTGAGAGAGTGTTTTGCTTCACTTTTTTAATTTTTGTTTTACTTTTTGTAGCGAGAAAAAATATATTAAAAGTCATCAATTTTAAAATATATAAATTACTTGATAAATATTAACATAAGATTATTATAATTTTTACCGAATAATCAAATTTCATGTAATAAAATATAACAAAACAAGTTTTTAAGTCAAACACGTTTTCTAATTTTCTATTTTAAAAAATAATTTTTTAAAATGACAGATCAAACATATTTTTAATAATATTAAAACAGACGTTCAATACACAAAAATATAAAAAAGTACTCGAAATTGAAATACAAATCAAATGGGACATAAGTCTCTATTCTATCTCATTTTTTTTCAAACCTATTTTCAATCACATATTTTATGAGATTCAAAAAATTTATCAAATTTTCAACTATACATTCACCAACTATAAATTTACTATAAATCTAGATTGTATTTGACACCTATTTTGGAGAAAGAGTAAATTCTGGAATAGTCATTGATAGAAAAATGTGTGGTTAAAAAGTAATGATGATTTTTGAATTTATGTGTAATATTATTTTATTGATAGAATGTGTGATTTAAATGAAGAAGAAAAAATGAGAAGAAAATGAGTATCAACCATGGGCCTAATTTTTATCCAAATCAACCACGGGCTAAATCCCGATCGAAAATTTTAGGGCCTCATGGGATTAGTCGTGGTGTACGCAAGCTGGTCCAAACACTCACGATTATTAAAAAAAACACATGGGCTAAGAAGGATCGTGTTAATATAACAAAAAATTAAATTGTCTCATAATTAGGGTCTAATTGTGCAACAATAATTAAAGATCAAGACCAACTTTCTACTCTCATAATAAATTGTCGAGCAACGATGCAAAATTCCATAAATCCAATGAACTTATCATTATACCAAACAAGCCCTACTATAAGGGTGGTTTTATGATTTATCTCCACACCACATATTTTTCATAAATACACAACATTTTAATTATATTAATGGTCATCAACTTTTATTTATTATCACATTTATATCCTGAACGTTTTTCTTCATCACATTCTTAGCCTTTGCTTGGACTCCATTTTAATTTTGATACATTTTTCTCATTTTTCTTTTCAATCACACATTTTTCAATAAATTAATATAATACGTCACTTCAAAACTTTTCTTTCTTTTTAAATCACGCATTCTTAAAAAAAAAAAGGTCAATATTTCAAAATATATTTTGCCCTAAAAACTAATTTTAATGGAGTCCAAACATGGGCCTATTTTTAAAATTCCATTAGTCAGAAATTTATAAACCTTTTCTATAATTAATAAAATATAATAAAGCTATTGGTTTATTGGCACAAAACATCCATACGTTACAAATTTTTACATTTTCATCCATATTTCCACGTCTCATAGTGGAAAACGTCATTTTCATCATTATTTATCCAACTTATAAATTAAAAACGTAAAATGACAAATATACCTTCATATTTTAAAAAATAAAAAAATAAATAAAGAATTAATCGTAACCATACTCCCCGACCTTTTTAAAAAGTGTAAATGAATCCCAAATAAATTATTAAAAAATCTCTCTCTCTCTCTCTCTCTCTCTCNTCTCTCTCTCTCTCTCTCTCCTCCTCCTCCTCCTCGACCACCACCACAGAGCCACCACCAATTCCTCTCAAATTTACCGTGTTGCTGCAACCAAAATCATCGGAATCTCACCTCTCCACCGGCGCTAATACTCTCAATCCATCACAACCAAACAATTACACAAATAGCCACAGAATTGACTCAAAATCATCCTTGGTTACACCAAGAATTGCACGACTTTTTTACCAATTCTGATCATGCCTTCAATACCTATGGTCGTCCACTATTGTCAGTCAATCCATCTCACCGAGTCGCCTATACTTATGGAGAAACATCATAAAAAACAGTACAATACGATATTGATATGATTTGGAATTATCTATTGTTGTGCGTAAAAAAAACGTGGCCAGTGTGCTTCTTTCATTTCATGGGTTTGAGGGTATTGATCACATAATTTGTCACATATTAATCCTCACCAACATTACACGACAGTGGATGTAAATTTAATTGCCCCAGTTAACAGCAGAATTAATCCAATTTTGGCCATACACCATGCTCCGTTCTACTAATTCATCCATGGGCATTTGAAATCCAATTCATAGTTCAATGGGTAAGTGTCCATTGATCCAAATTATTCACCAACTGATTACGTTTTGGAGTCAAACTTGGGCATGTGGTTCTTGGTGTATTTGGGGCTAATTTCCAGACGAATTTGTGACTGTTTGTGTAATTGTTTGGTTGTGATGAATTAAGGGAGTATTGAGACCGATGGAAGGGGTGAAATTCCGATGATTTTGGCGGCGACAACACGATGGATTTGGGAGGAATTGGTGGCAGCTCTATGGTGGTGGTGGAGAAAGAGAGGCATTTAAAAAAAAAAAATTAATAATTTATTTGGAATTCATTTGTAATTTTTAAAAATGTTTGGAAATATGTACAATTAATTATTTATTTTTCTTTTTTTCTCTCTTATTTAAATATGAGGATATATTTGTCATTTTATATTTTTTAATTGAAAAATTGGATAAAATTTGAACTGGGATGAAAATGCACATTAAAAGTTAAATGTAGAAACGTTTTATATAATGAAACTTGAAAATAAGAGTAAAAATACAAAAATTTGAGACCTAAGAATATTTTACACCATAAAGACGAAACGTATGATAAGCCTAAAGTTACTAGTGAATATATTTAGATCAAATTGTTCAAATGATGCCAACTTTCTAAGTCGTCCTCCTCTCTCTCTCTCTCTCTCTCTCTCTCACACACACACACACAATCACACAAACGCAAACACAAACGCAAACACACCTCTTCACTAAATCAATCATCACAAACACGAGGTATACGTACATATCCTTCACATATATTTATTTGTATGTTACATGTGTTGAGTACATATGCGTGTGTGTGATTGAACTGCGGGTTTTGAATTTGATCGACTTCGATTGTTTCGGTTCTATTTTCTGTTTTTGATATTGATTGATTCTTTTTAATTCCCACAGCTGATTGCAGCTACGAATTTTCGTGAAGTTTTAAGGATTTTATGTGTCAGTGAGTCTATATCTAGTTAGGGCTTTTGAGATTTTTAATTGATTGAGCTGCTTGATTTTAACGCTTCAAAGGATTGTTGTTTGTGCCTGTATAAGGACGGTTGTTTTTCATTTCTGTTTGTTTATTAATGTCGATTTCCGTAGCTGTTGTATTGATGCCTGTGTGCTTGCGTCTTTAAGTTGCCAGAGTTGTATTTACTGCAGGGAATTAATGTTTGACTAAGTTTTTTTATTTTTGATTATCTGTAGACTTGTTCATTTACTAATTCATTATGTTCTTGTTATTTGTTGTCATTAGGGGATGATTTTGAAACTTTTGTTATGTGGTAATGAGATTAGTTCTGACCAAGCAGACGCTTAAGTATTCTGTTTACGGAATATTTGAATTTCCATTAACAGATCACTTTTGTTTTCTTTCTTTTTGAAGTCCATCACAGTTAAAAGCCCTTTGTAGTTTTTCCTACTTCAATTTGAAATTTATTGACTTTTCTTGATATTATCATCGCTGGTCTTAATGTTACACATATCAGGTTTCATACGGGAATCAAGGTCAACGATGTTGTTGATTTCCAGCTTCTTTTTCTGAAGTTTATTTGATTAAATTTTTATGTTGTTGTATGTATATCTGCCCTTGATTTCCACATACCTGCAGTTTCTAGACATGAATATGAGCGTTGTGGTCATCAAGTGCGAAAAAAAAGATACAAGTCTGATGAATGAATCAGTGTTCTGGGTGATCGGGAAAGTAACTCAATTTTATCGCCAGTTGATATTCTTTAAAAGTTAAGATGGGAGAAGTGATGATATTTTTGTGACTTTGAAACTCTGTGTCTTGTATTTAACAGAAGCAAAAAGGTAGTCAACTCCTAGGGTTTGGGAATCTTCATTTTGATTGATAAACATTTGGATTCTTGGACTTCATGGGGCTCCAATTAGTAGAAGAGGAATGTGTTACAACCACTATATCATATTTTGTCTTCAGAAAGAAGAAAATGTATTTCCCAAAATTTGATTAAGTTTACCTCCTATGGTTGTAAAATGTAGGCTTCCTGCTATCTGCTTTTAGTTTCATAATATGCATCACCCAAAGTCGGCCATGACATCTAGATGTCGGATATGTAAGTATCACAACTTATTTGTATTCGACAATTGAACTGTGCTTTATAAATTCTATGGATACTCAGCCTCTTGAACTCCAAATTGTGTCTATCTTCAAGATATTGTTATTTGATGTTATATCACCTTGACCTTTTGCTTTTTGTGACCTCCATATCATTAATGACTAAAATTTGCCAATCTCTCCATTTTGGCAATTAGAATGATTTGATCATGCTTTTTGCTGATTTTTTTCCATTTCATGTGTAGGGAGGGGAGACAATGAGCAAAGTGCTTGTAGTTTCAGGTGGATAAAAAAAAAAAAAAAAAAATAGACATGGGCGGCTGTTGCTGCTGCTGTGCACCCAAGACAGCTGAACTTAACCCTTCACCACCATTCTATCATGTAAGTGTTATTTCTTATCTCAGGCTATATGCTCTTTTGCATCAATTTTAATCTAATCTCAAGGTAATGATAGTATTCTGATCATTTGGGTGTTTATTTTTTCTGTGTCATTCAATTGTTATGGTAGTTGGGTTGTTTCATTAATCTGAATCAAGCATTGATGTGTATTCCCTTTTTACAAATTAGATCGTGTCTCATAATTTGAAGTCAATTTCTTCGATCGGGATTAGTCTTTAGTCATATTTTTGACAACCATCAAATGAGATTTCTTGAACAAAATTCTACCTCCAAGTTATGATTATCACATGGACCTCTTGGTAGGAATGTAACAATTTGCCAACAAACAATTGAAGAACGAGAAGAGAGGGGGATCCAAGAAGAAGAAGAAGAAATTAGGGCAAGTGAAAATCAATTTATACATTTATTCAAGGATAGAAATTACAATAAATAAGCCATTTTTATATAGAGCAAAGAAGCTAAAATCAAAAGAATATCTAATAATCTAAAACTTTATCAAAGTATTAAAATTAATCTAAACTAAACTAATTCAATTAAACTCTATTTTTAAATCCTAAATAAATTATATATTTAACGTTATCTTCGTTTTCCATTACCTTTCCTCAATTGAGAGAACTCGACTTTGATGAGATAGATAATATTTCTTAACTAAGGAGGGAAATCTATTTTTAGATTAAATAATGAAATCGATCACATTATGACAACTAAATCGGCAAATCATTCTCAAAAATATGATTTGACCAAGGAGGATGATATCTTCTAACCAAGTAACAACGTACAACTCCAAGAAACAACAACTTATGCAACTCATGCCCAAACATACATCATGTGCAAATCCATTCTGGTGGCTTCATTCTATATAATTAAACATGCACGTCATTGTTTTCATTGTGTCCTATCTTATATGTATTACAAGATTCAAAGAACTTCCATTATGTCTTGGAACTTAATTAAACTATTACAATAATCACTATTGATTATAATACTAGCCATATTTTTGTTTAATACTAAATTCATGCTATTATTTTAAACTCATGTATGTATATGTGATTCACTTTCTGTAATAATGTATTTATTTTAGCTTTTAGTTGATATGCAAATATATACACGAATCAAGTAATTATATGCACATAATATATTATCTTAGAAAATTTATGAAATTTTATTATTCAACCAGAAGCAAATGAAAGTTGAACTACAAAGATGTTTATTTAGTTGATAATATAACTACACATTCTATTCTTCAAGACAAAGGTATTTTTTGGATTTAGCATTAATAGAAAATAATGTTAATACGATATCAGCTATATCAAATATCGTCGATGGCTCCGAAAGAACTAGTATTACATTATCAAATAATACAAAATTATGTCCCTCTTTGAGCCTTATTTTTAGCAAAACTTATTTTCAACCACAAATTCTTCCTTAACATAATTTAAAACGTAAACTAAAAACTCTTTCCTACTTCTTAATCACATATTTTCAAAACCAATATTACAAAATCATTTTTTCTCAAAAAACAGGGTTCAAATAGGGGGCTATATATTGATGATGCACTTTATTCCAAAAAATCCCAAAGGAATTTGCTTAGTTTTAAAGATATTTGCTGCAATGGGTATTCTATTGAGATGATGCAAGAAAATAATATTAATATCTTTTCATAACCTTTGTATTAAAATAAAAACTCACAAAATTCCCCTTTGACATGTAATATACATTCATAAAAATGATTGAATCAAACATTATTACTATTAGGTCTAGAAGTGTTGGCAAGCTCCGTGTACAAACATCATTTAATTGAGTTGTATTTGGGGTTGAGTTGTCGGGTGTTGAAAGTATCTTTGAAAGGGGTCAAAGTCTACTCAAGAAGATCATGAAATGTGCAAAAGCACTCGACGAATGCCACTTGAGCGCATAACGAAGAATGAAGATCACATAGGATCAATGTGATGCAATTAGAAGTCAAAGAAGTCTTAAAGTGTCGTACATGTTATACTCCAAAATTTCAACCACAAGTTAAGATCCATTTTTTACATAGAAAATATTCGAATTGGAAAAATGATAATTCTAGTAGAATTGTAATCATTTGAGTTAGCTTTTCAACATACTTTAAATCACTTCAATCGGATATCGGGAGATAAAGATATGACAAATATGCTAATGACTAATTAGAGAGAGCTCGATGTCCACCCGATAGGCACTCAAGCGGTCATGTCATTCGGGAAAATCCTAGTTCGAGATTTTTAGCATTTTTATTGATAACTAAGGAATAACTAACAAAAAAGGTGAATTGGTTTTTAAAAAACTTTTCCAAAAATTATTCTTTAAATCAAGCAAGTCAAGAAGAAGTAGATCAATCAAATAATAAACATAGCCAAAATAACATTAAGTAAAAGAGAGAGAGAGAGAGAGAGAGAGAGAGAGAGAGAGAGAGAGGATGCAAACGATATAATTTTGAAGGTTCGACCCAAATCAATGATCCATGTCCTTTATTACCAGGATCTTCGTTACGAGTAAGGCTTTTTCATTATATTGATTGACTTATAGTGCAATCACAATTCTTACAATGCTTTCGGTGACTTATAAGTAAAGAACGTCGATCCTTATAAAATATCGAGCATTCAATGAACATCGATATGGCCCATAATATTAACCTTTCAAGGGAACTCAGTATGAACCACAAGTTTAATGAAATGATTTTACAATCAAGTTTCTTTCTTAATAAAAAAAATGAATTAAGTATTAAAATAGACTAACACTTTAATGAATAATAACACAAGTGTTAAGTGAGAAACATTAATAAATATGATAATTAAAAATTTGATTCAACCATTCAAAAGTTTTCAATATGAAGATGAAGAAGAGATAAATGTAATGGAAGTTCAAAAGATTTGCTTAAAATAATTCTCTATTTAATAAATTATAACAATAAATTAAGTATCAAGGGAAACTAACACTTCAACGAATGACAATAAATAATAGCACAAGTGTTAAATGAGAAATTTTGATAAATATGATGATTTAAGATAATCAATCAATCAATGTTTTTTAATATGAAGAACAATAACAAATAAATGCAATGTAAATTCAAAGATTTTGTTCAAAGAATTCTCTTTTTAATGCACTTGAAAGATCTTTCATTAAATGAAAAAGAGAACCTATTTATAGAGAAAAATCCTCAAATCTTTCTAGGAGTTAGGATGAATCTCCGGTCGATTGCCATAAGTCTAAATGACCAAAATATAGTCGTTGGACAAAAAGTCAAATGTTAAAAAGATCAAAAAAATTGACCGTTGGGCTCTTCGGTCGATTGAATGGTTCGGCCAATCGATCGTCGTCCGCCCAATTTTTCTCATTTTGGCCCTCTTTGATCCTATTCGAATGTTTTGAAAATGTGGACTTTTGGTTCTGTTTTTAACATATTTTTCAAGTTAAGTGATATTTTAAAGATATGATCTAAGTTCAAATATCACTTTTGAAAATCAAAATCTCTTTTGATCAAAACATTTTATGTAAGGGATAATTAAAATAACTTTTAGTTCATAAAATGATTTTTGAGTTTTAAAACGTTCTTTGCTAATATTAAAGTATTAGTACATTTACATTTGAACTTAAATACCTAGTTTTTGACATTTCTTTGAAGTTTGACCATTTAAAATGCTTCTTCTTGAATAAAACCATTTAAAATGCACTTTTGAGATCCATTTGGTAAATAGTAAGTCCTTTATGAGGAAAATAAAGAAGCATGTAAAATTATTCTAATTTACCAACCGATGCAAATGTTTCTTCAAAGTTTGCATTTTTTTATTGTAATGTTGGGCCACTAATCTAGTCTTGTTATGCACAATTGTCCCATTTTCATCTTGTTTATTTTGAAAAATCCATTTTGTACCAATAACTATTTTATCACTCGGTCGAGCAACTAAATCCCAAATATGATTTCTTTCAAATTGATTCAGTTCTTTTTGCATAGCTAGAATCTAGAAGTCATAAAACTCAATTTTTTGAAATTCTTCGGTTCAATTTGTTAAATAAAAAAGCATACTTATTAAAGTGATTTTTAGAAGAAGTTCTCGTACTTGCACTATTGGATTGATCACCAATGTTGAATTCTTTTGGATGAGAAGGGGCAAATCTCCATCCCTTAGGTAGATATGTATCACTTTGTACTTTAGGAAATTCTACTTTATCTTATTACACATTTGCTTTCTCTTTATAGTGATCTTCAAGATTTTTAGGATCTTCCTTATTTTAATTTTGGATGTTCATTTGCTCAAAAGGAATCTTCAAACCTATATCATTATCAATACATTTCTTTCGATTAAAAGAATTAACTTCATCAAATATTACATGCATGGATTCTTCAACAATCAAAGTTCTTTTGTTGAAAACTCGATAAGCTTTGCTAGTAGATGAATGAATATCCAAGAAGAATTACAGTATCAGAAACATTTACAACAAATACTTTAAAGTAACCGATATTGAGAACTCTTATTTTTCAAAGTTCATATGGAGTTTTTGTTTTTACTAACCAAAACTCTATTCATAATATAGCAAGCGGTGTTAATGGTTTTGGCCCAAAAATATTTTGGTGAAATATCTTCTTTTAGTATAGTCTTAGCCATTTCTTTTAGTGTGAAATTCCTTTTTTTCTACAACGCCATTTTGTTGAGGAGTTTAAGAGCCAATAAATTATGTTCACGGTCATTAATTTTGCAAAGCATTAAAGCCAAAGCTATGACTTCAATGTATGTACATAGCGGGTATGGCTATTTAAATCTTACTTAAGCTGTTCTCAGCCCTAAATACGGATCATCAAATGCAATATTGTCAAATTTTCTACCATGATCATTCCTAATGGTAGTAATGTTGTACTCCTTTCTTTATAAACCTTTTTACAAAAATATTAAATGCATTTAAAGTTTCATCTTTTAGGTTCAAAAGTAGGACCCACTTCTCACATCTTGGACCAATGGAATCAGACTGACTACACTGTTGCTTCTACTTCGGGCTAAGCCTATGTGGTTGTGGCCTTGAACGTATTACTTGCCATAGCCTACGAGGATGTGAACATCAAGCACAGTGACCAACAGGAAAGGCCTAGGTTTTAGACCCCCCAAAGAGGGAGAGGTGTCGAACATAGAAATAGGGACGAGACGCCACCTAAGTATTGATCTGACCACAACTCTTATATCCATAACACTACTGATTGCAACGACTTTGCAAGATACCCCTAGCAAAATCAGAGGAACCATCGAAACCTACTACGGAATACGCCCCCGCCTATGTAGGAACAACCTAGGCAGGACAACAAGTCATGGTACCCAAGGTGAGATGCACCACCTTGCCAACGTGACAATGAAGAGGATATATGCCCCGTGGTGGGCAAATACAAAAAAAAAAAAAAGAGATTACCCAACCAATATGAATATAGTGCTAATCAGAGAGATTGTCACAATAATTAGAGGCCTCTATGTTGGAGGCGAAATAAGAAATGCTCAAAAGAACTATGCAAGGGAGGTCAAGAACCCTTCAATGCAAAGCCTTATTGTCAACAATAATTGCCCCTAGGCCAAGGGAGGTGCAACCCATTACCATCACCAATGAAGATGCTACAGGTTTGCACTACCCCATTGCGATGCTCTAATTTTAAGGGCAGTTATTGCACGTAATGATTTTAAGTGAATGTTAGTGGACAATGGAAGCTTTGTCAACATAATCTTTGGAGTCATCTTTGATAAAATGGTTGTGGATCATAAGCTGACCTCCATGACTTCCCAACTGTATGGATTTACAGGAGGCAACATTATCCCAAGAGGAAAAATCACTCTCACGATTGAAATGGTAGCAGAGCCCCTAGTGGCCCATCACTTCATGGAATTCTTGATAGTGGACAACTGTTCAACCAATCATGGAGTCTTGGGATGAACTGCTCTAAAGAATTATGGGTCTTCACATCTATCCACTAACCGTGCATGAAGTTTCCAACTGCAAATGGCATAGCCATTGTCCGAGATGAACGAATGGGTTCAAAGGAGTATTACATGATCTCCCTAAGGAAGATTGAACCACGAGACGTCAACATTATTCTGGTAGACATTGACATGGATGATACCCCTAAATAAGGGCAAACTCTTGAAAAATGGAAAGATTTCAAAATGCTAGATGCCTCTGAAGAAGAGGCTGCATTTGGAGTGATAAACGCCCCTAAAAAAGAAGAGCTACTGATGAAGTTGGAAAATTTTCTAGTAGATCCCCAGGATCCTTCCAAGTCCTTGCAGGGTGGAAACGATCTGCCAACGGAGGCTAAGAAGGAGCTGAAGCTTTTATTATGTAAGAATTTAGATGTCTTTGCTTGGAGGCATGATAACATGATGGAATTGACCCAATGGTTAGCTGTCATCACTTGAAAAATTGATCCTAAGGTTGTCCCGCATCTAACAAAAGATGAGGGCCCTCAACCTAGAAAAGATATGAGGCCCTAGAGGATGAAGTGAAAAGGTAATTGACAATCACTTCATCAGAGAGGCCATTTATTCGAAGTGGGTCTCGAATCCCGTCCTTGTCAAGAAACATAATGGCAAGTGGAGAGTATGCATTAATTTCTCTAACCCTAATCAAACTTGCCACAATGATAGTTTTTCACTTCCACGAATAGATTCACTTGTTGATTCCACCGTTGGGCATGAACTGTTGAGCTTCATAGAAACCTATTAAGGCTACAACCAGATCCCCATGTACACAGATGATGAAGAGCATACATCCTTCATAACTGACATAGGTCTCTACTACTACAAGATGATGCCCTTTAGGTTGAAAAATGTCGAGGCCACATATCAGAGACTCATCAACAGGATGTTTGCAAACCTTATTGGTAAAACAATGAAGGTCTATGTAGATGACATGCTAGTAAAGAGCCTCAAAACAAAGGATCAATTGAAGCACTTAGATGAAGCTTTCCAGCTATTGAGAATGTACAAGATGAGGTTGAACCCTTTTAAGTGTGCGTTTGGGGTCGCCTCCGGAAATTTCTTAGGCTACATGGTCAACCAAATGGGCATAGAGGCTAAGGCTAAGAAGATTAAGGCCCTTATTTAAAGGAGGCCCTCCCCTAAAAGCTTAAAGAAGTGCAAAGCTTCATTGGGTGTGTATCAGCCTTGAGGCGCTTTATCTCATAGGCAATTGATAAATACCTTTCCTTCCTCATGGTTTTAAAGGGATGGAAGAAGTTCTAGTGGACAGAGGAATGTGAAAAGACCTTTCAAAGGCTAAAGAAGCACTTGGGATAGGCCCCCCTCCTCTAAAAACCTAAAAATGATGAGCCCCTGCAACTATACTTGGCGGTATCTACCTTGCTATCGGTTCGATGCTTGTAAGAGAAGGTGGTGATCACCAGCTGCCCATTTATTGTGTAAGCAAATCACTTCTGGTAGTAGAGACCCATTACTCAGACATGGAGAAGTGGTTGTTTCCTTAGTAATTACTCCTAGGAAGTTGAGGTCATACTTACATGCCCATACCATTCATGTGCTAACAAACTTTCCACTCGAGCTGACGCTTCTAGAGAAGAATGATGAAGTGGGCTGTAGAGCTGAGTGAGTTTGACATTATCTTTAAGACAATGACTTTCTCAAAGGCCAAGCCCTAGCAGATTTTGTAGCCAAATTCGCCAACATTCCAAAAACAGAAGAAGAAATGGAACCACCATGGAACCTATTTGTTGATGGTTCCTCTATAGAAACAGGCTCTGAGGCAACTGTGGTCTTAGTTAGTCTAGAAGGACGCAAGCTTAATTGTGCGGTGAGGTTCGGGTGTAAGGCCACCAACAATGCAGCCAAAAATGAAGCCCTGCTAACTAGCCTCACACTGGCTAGGAAGATGTAAGTAAAGAGACTACTTGTCAATAGCGATGTGGGTTTGAAACCCCTCTTGCTTGGGAGGTGGAAGAAATTATTGTTGCCATGTCAGGAGTGGGGAGGTCTATCTTCTCATACTTTCCTACAAAGGTTAACGGGTCAGAATTCAGTTAATGAACAAACAATTTTGTTGTTTAACAAAGTTCAAAAATGACCATTGGAGGCTATTACGTTCCACTTAAAAAGAAGGTACGAGTTCTCTATCAAATGCAAGAAGCTTGGACTAGCTGAGGAGTGTTAGTAGATGTCTTTTATGGTGTTCCACTCTTGCCTCGTTAGGTCATAGTGAAGCCCAAGTTTTGCAAAGAAAAGAAAGTCTCACAAACAAAAGAAAATGAGAGAAAAAATACTAGTTCAGACTCACAGGTTTCGAAATATTAGGTGGGATAAGTAATTTTAGGAACTGTATCGACTCGTAGCCCATAACTAGGTCTCGTTACATCCCTTGATGGAGGAATGAAGCTTCACTACAAAGGGAGAGTGGGTCCCCTATGGGCATATGTAGTACCACTCATTTCCATCACCCTTGCCTACTACCCTAGCATGGAAAATGGTTTGGAAAACATGGAGAAACACATCTTCACCTAAAGAAACCTCCTTCCACATAAGGAAGGATCCCACTAAGTCGGCCCAAGCATTGGGAAGAAGTTGGGTTAGGGTTAGTCCGAAGAGTCTAAGGACAACTCTAAAAAAAGGATAGAGAGGTAGTTACACTCTAGCCTTAAGAATGGCCTCGTTCATTGCCACGCATCCATCTCGAGGCCAGCAAGCCATTTCTTCTGAAGTAGGATCTAGAAGCTCTACACTTTCGAGGATGTGGCACTTATCTCTAAATTCTACCAGGTTAGCCAAGGTCTTAGTAGATGGGATTTTTATTGCCCCTACTTTATTGAATAGTGTATACGCCCCTCATTCATTACAAACTCACCCTCAACCGACCTAGATAGGTCGTTCACTACTGCAGTTTCACCGACTGACCCCTTACTACTATCCTAAAATCAGCCTTATCGGATTTCTCATCAGAATTATTACCAGAATGTGATGGGGATGGCTGTTGGGATTGGGATTTTGAACTGACCATTAAAAGAAAATGATGAAATAGGAGTTTGAAGAGAATGATAAGAGAAACTCACAAAGAATAAAGGTTGGTCGAACAAACAATCACCGGAAATCATAAATCCCTCTAAACAGTCGCCAAAGAAGAAGGGGTTGAGAGTTTTTTATGGAAATTTTTTGCAGGGTAAAGTATGCAAATGATTAAAAAGGGGTCTTTTATAGGCGAGCCACTTCGTCCCAGACTGTTGGATCATATAAAGAGATTTGCAGCGTCCACCAAAAAGTGTAATCCGAATCATCAATTTGAACAGACTCTTCGTATTGGATGCACTAGATCAATGCGTAAGACTCACGTTCATGCATACATGTCTTGCTTTGGGAACACGCAATCTGTCAAGTCATTGGCTTTAATTCGTATAAAGTCTTATGTCAATGGTCACATTACTTTAGACATCTATACATAGAGCGCTTCAGACCTTCAGCGCCAAATCAAAAATTTCAAGAATTACAAGTTCAAACGCTTCAAATACTCAGTGTTCCAACTTTGAATTTCCTTTTTGCCCCAAAGTGAATGAATGAGAAGAAGCCCCACAATGAAAGTGCCTCTTTACAAATGAAGCCCTAAGCCATATGACCTTATTTCGAACCGTCCTCTGTGGACGAAGTCCTACTCTCCGAAGCCCTTCCTCCCTGAAGCCTCACCAGCTACAAGGGGCTTCAGATCAAAAGCAATTCCCAAGGTAAATCCCAATGAAGATCTGCTAAAAGCGATTGATGTGTTGGTAGACTAAAAGTACAAAATAGAACTATAAGACGACTCCACTTTTCAGAGCATTTTTTTATTTACGGTGCAAGTGGGCGATAGGGATGTATGTGAGATGACAGTTAGGTGGGTCGAATGATGCCACGTGTATCTCATCTGACAATCTGAATTGTATTTGTAACTCTATAAATAGCTTCTCATTGTATTATTTAAGGGGCTAAGGCCCTTGGAATCAAAGAGACTAAGCTCAAATATTTTCTTAGCTTTGTATTCAAGTTCTTACTTGTGTTCTTAGGATTGCTTAGCTTGAACCTTCATGTTTATCTACAAATATTATATCCACTAAAAGCCCATGTTCGAACACCCTTCGGCATGCAACCCATCTAGCCATCCCTTTAATCATCGATTTGGTCTTGGCTTACATGGATGCAAGTGGGACCCAGCACTTGTTGGTCTCATTTTCAGGGGTCAACATATAACATGATTACTCGTATAACACATCTTTGCTTTCTAAATAGATTTATTTTCCTGTAAAAGATTTGATATATAATTATTTCCCTATTAAAGCAGGAATGCATAATCTTATTATGACATTAGATATGAGCCAACAGAAGAAAGTTAAACTACACAGAGTTCAAAAAGTAGAATTATTGTTTTATCTGCACTGCCCATCCATTTTTCGCTTCCTACTTAAAAGCTCAAATCTCAAGGAAAAGATAAAAACAAAAGCATGAAAAATTATGTTAGATAAATAAAGAAAAATAACAAATGCAAAAGTATTAATCTATTAACGAAGACACATTTCAGCAAAGTTTGTCTAGTCAAAGATTTGCACATGTGGACTCCCAGCCCCGGTTTGTGTGTCTGAGATAATATTTTTTTTCAATTATGATATTTGTACAATCATATTTGATAATAATGGTTGAAAATGTTGGTGTTGTCAAAATTCGGGCCATTCATTTAATAAACTATTTTAGAAATGGATGAATGTGATGTTGTCAACCAAGGACGCTATCCTAAAGTCATGTTTCATTCCCTTCATGCGAATACTTTTGGCACTACACGACTCCAAAATAAAATCCATATAACTCACAATCGATTCTCCTTCTATGGACACAATCACAAGGAGATAAAAAATGAACCTTTATCAAGTTTCCAAAAGTATAAGAACAAAAAATATATAGGGAGTACTTTCAAGTATTTTGAAGATATATACAACAATGAAATCTAATAACTTTTTACCGGTAAAATTCCAACCTCCACATTTATACCATTAAAACATAAGTTAAAATATGTATTATGGTGTTTTAATTTTATGTTAAAACTAGAAATTAAAAGGTTTTAATTTTGAAAGGTTGAAACTTATTTTATGTTACAACAGAAAAATCATAAGAAATCAAGGAGAGAAATGAAGAGATGGTTGAACAATTCTTACATTAGAATGATAAAGAAGTGGTAACATTTTGTACAGAAATATGCTCATAAGGAAAATCACAAATTTCAAGTTTAGAACATCAATTTGGAGGTGGGTTATATCAACTAAATAATTATAAACTCATCATTTACCTACAGTACTACCTGATTTAATCCCCAATTCGTGTCTAATTAATTAATTTAAATAAAATTTACTTTAAGGGGAGAAATGAATGTTTCCAAGAATAAATCTAGATTTTATTTATATAAAAGTGGCAAGTATATATAATAAACTAAATATTGCTTATATTTACCTTAATTTAATAAAACTTATATGTATATTACAATAAATTTGATTAGCACACCGATCGTGTAGGGCGTTCAAAATATATTTCAAGACAAAGTACAATTAGTCACTATGATGAGAAGAATCATGCTACACTTACAGAACATATTACTAGATCTATTTCTGTATCGCTCATGAAATATCTTCCTGTAGGAAATTTGTGAAAGATTTCCCTGTACATTGAGAATTATTTATGATGAGAAATTATTACTGTTATGGGCTTTCGGAGGCCCTCCACCTCATCCGCCACGTGTTGGACGAACTGATCTGGTGTTACCACGTGGCAGATGAACTGAATTCATGTCAGACGAATTGATTCTATTACTCCGAACTGAAACGCTATTGCCCCACTTGGTAGAAGAGTTGAATTCATCCGCCATTCACGACGGATGCAAAGGTCACACTCCGCACTCGTCCGTCTTGCCATACCTCTACTAAGAACTTTCATGAGATCTCTCCAAAGTCAAGTCCTTGAGTGATTGATGGGACATATGACAGGCTACAAACGGTCAACTCAATCACTATGTCAGAAATCATTTATTGCCCGCCAACCTATGGATTGACAGATTGACGCCTATGAAAGGATGACCCATCCGGGATCCGAAGTCACGTGTCCCCCCATCCAACCGTTTTCCTCTTCCTTTCTCTAGTATAAATATCCCTACACTACGATAAGGGAAGGGTTCCCATTCCAATCTTGGTATTCTAGTCTTTTAACTCTAAAAGAGTCTTTCACTATATTTAGACACATTCTCAAACACGTCCCGGAGACAACTTCATCGTCGGGCACCACTTTCTGATTGATGAAATACTGACTTGACTGTCGGAGTGCTCACAACCGCTTCCACCCCCACCGAAAAAGGCCACGGGTGACTAACGATGTGCTACCGTATGCAGGGAGGCCATGTGTCGGAGCCATTTTTCGAGGTCAACAGATTGGCACCGTCTGTGGAAACACTACTGTAACCACGAGTATCCCCACGAAAGGAAAAGTTTATCGAAATATTTGGTTAATATCCCTCCTTGAAAAGGGACTTGTTTTTTAAGAAAGAACAAGCTGTAAACTAAGTTTTCATTATTTGGGAGAAGAGAACTTGCAACTCCAAACCGATGAGTTCTAGCAATGAAAAAGTGAATCCGAAGAAACTAAGGGAGATCTCTAAAGAAGAGATAATTGGAATAATGTCACACACCAGCGGCCCCATCATCAATATCGTAGGGATGGAAAAACTGTTGCACGACTAACTGCCGAAATGGCTTGCATGGCCACTAACATGAGGAACGTCACAGCCCAAAATGCAGCCATGCAAGAACTTCTCATGCAAGTGCAAAGTCAAGGTGGCCTCCAAGCCCATCAAAATCCTCCACAATTGGTTCGCGATTGACGAGCTGAAGTGGAATCGAGCCGAAGAACTCATTCGAGTTAACAAAGAGAAGTTCTGAACCTCCAACTACACTGTTCCCCCAACTGATGATGCCCAAATTAGGGGAGATAACTTTCCCCCGAACTATGAAGAGCGGCCTTAAAGGATTGTAAGTGTGTTTGATCGGATTGGGCGAATGCTTAGAAATAGGGATTAGTCCACCCATCAAATAGTTCGCCCACAAGAGCACGTACAAAGCCAAGAAGTTCATGTCCATCCTCCTATGAATAGGCAAGAAAGGCGAAACCTAGTAGATTGGGGGAACTTCACTGCAACCACCTCGCCCTTTAGCAGATGGGAACGACTCTGATGAGCCGTGTCGATCCTACGAGCTTGACGATGATGATGACAACCTCTCATTCTCTAGGGAGCTTCATAGCTTTTCCATGCCATAGAACTTCATTCCTCCCAAAATTCCTAAGTATGAAGGAAAATGTGACCTAGAGAAACACCTCAACAAGTACAAACTGCAAATGAGAATTCGAGGTGCTTCACCTGCTCTGAAATGTAGAGCATTTCACTTAACACTAGCAGCACGGCCAAAGTGTGGTACAGTAGGTTGGCACCTCTTAGTATCAGGAGCTGGCCAGACCTCAAGAAAGCATTTTTGAACTAATACTTGTCTAAGAAGGAAGGAGATGTGCCAATCCAGCGCCTCCAAGATATGAGGCAAGCGGCAGGGGAAGCTCTAAAAAGTGACCTCGCCCATTTTACTGATGAAATAACCTATTGTAAGTAAGTCACTGACAAAGAAGCCCTCTCAGCTCTAAAATGAGGACTAGATATGAATAGTTTTTTTAGAGATGTCCGAAGTAAAAACCCCTCTACCTACGACGAATATGTTAGAAATGATGAAAGTTGAAATTGTTAACGAGGAGATGATTGATCATCGGAATAGGGTGGCACAAGGACTTCCTCCACCCCAAAGATAGATCGGTAGATGACCAACCTCACAGATCGTTAGCCAGCAATAGACTCAGGTCGGACATACAGTGGCTCCTACTTCGGGGCAGGCGTTGGCTACAACCACTTTGAATGCGGTCCCGACATTGGCCTACGAAAACATTGGACCTAGTGGTAATAGTACAACCAGAAATCCTGCGAGACCCTCTACCCTAGGAATAGAGCAAGAGGCGGAGGACCAAGAAATAGGCCTCAAGAGTAACCAAGGCCCTATTGCACGTACCACCATTTTCATGGCCATGATACAAGTGAATGCCGAGAAGCCACTAGGTCCACAAGATGCAACCTTCGTAGTGCTAGGGAGAACCACCATTAGGATGAAACCCCGAGGTAGAACTTGCCAAGAAGGGGGGAGATGAGGCGACACACACCTCGATATAGTAGGAACGAGGACAAGGAGAGACCCAGAAGTGAACAACAACCTAAGAGAGACCTGGTTGCCACAAATAAACACCAACCCATTCAAAAAATCGATACAATCATTGGGGGACCACACGTGGGAGACGAGTCCAGAAATGCGCAAAGAAATTACACTAGGGAGACCAAGGACCTGCCTATGGCCAGCTATGTAGTAAGTCAATCTGAAAGGACAAGGTCTGTAGAGCCTATTACATTCACTCAAGAATATGTGATGGGCGTACACTATCCCCACTGTAACACACTAATGGTAAGATATGTGGTGGTTCGAAATTTATTAAACTGCATGCAAGTGGACAATGGGAGTTCAGTCAATATCCTATTCGGTTCCACTTATGATAAGATGGCGGTAGACCATGAACTCATCCTTATGACGTTTTTCTTGTACGGGTTCATCGGAGATAGCATTGTTCCAAGAGGAAGGATCACCCTGGATGTTGAAATGGGGACTACACCTCTAGTAGCACGCTACTTCATGGAGTTCTTGGCAGTTGATCATCGATCTGCATACAATGGAGTGCTAGGAAGACCCGCCTTGAAGGAGCTATGGGCAGTCACCTCCATGCATCACATATGCATGAAATTCTCAACTCAACAAGGAATAACCACCATCCGAGGTGATCAGATGGGCTCAAGGGAGTGTTACCTCAACTCCTTGAGAAAAGCTAAGCCACGAAGAGTTAAGATGGTGCTCCTTGATACTGAGATGTCCGAAGCACCTGAAGATGGGCAATTCCCTGAACAAGGGAAAGATGTCGAGATGGTTGAGGTTGTTGTAAAAGGCCGACCTAAAAAGGTAGCACTGGACGAATTGGACCCTCAAATCATTGAATCTGAATCACAAATCGATCCAATGGAACAACTGGAAAGCTTTCCAGTAGATCCCCAAGACGACTCTAAAGTCCTGCAAGTAGGAAAAGATTTGGGAAGGAAAACGAAGAAATATCTGAAGGACTTCTTCTGCAAGAACTCAAATGTCTTTGTGTGGAAACACGAGGACATGATCGAAATAAACCCGAAGGTGAGTTGCCACCATTTATAAATTGATCCAAGTCAAACCCCGTACAGACAGAAGATGAGAGCCTTGAACGTGGAAATGTATAAAGCACTAGAAGAAGAAGTGAAGAAATTAATCAGCAATGGATTGATTAGGGAGGCCACCTATCCGAAGTAGATATCCAATCCCGCGCTGGTAAAGAAACATAATGGTAAGTGGAGAGTGTGCGTTGATTTTTCCAATCTCAATCAGGCTTGTCTAAAGGATAACTTTCCACTTCCTCAAATTGACTAATTGGTAGATTTGACTGCTGAACACGAGTTGCTAACTTTCATGGATGCTTATTCGGGTTACTACCAGATTTCCATGTCCCCGGAAGATTAGGATATCACTCTTTCATCATGAATAGAGGACTATATTGTTACAAGGTGATGCCCTTTGGACTGAAAAATGTTGGAGCCACCTATTAGAGGCTAGTGAATAAGATGTTCACTGATCAGCTTGACAAAACGATGGAAGTCCACGTTGATGACATGCTCATGAAGAGCCTCCAGGCTGAGGAACATGTGAACACCTAGACGAGGCCTTCCAAATTCTGAGGAGAGATACCAGATGAGGTTAAACCCTCTCAAGTGTGTATTTGGTGTAGCATCTGGTAAGTTCCTAGGGTACATTATAAACTATAGATAAATTGAAGCGAATTCGGAGAAGATTAAGACTTTGATTGAAATGAGATCACTTTAGAAGCCAAAAGAGGTGCAATGGCACATTGGCAGGATGGCCGCACTCAATCGTTTCATATCTAAACCTACTGAGAAGTGCCTTCCATTCTTTAAGATTCTCAAAGGGGAAAAAATTTCCAATGGACACCAGAGTGTGAAGAGGCATTTCGAGCACTGAAAAGTTACCTTGGACAAGCTTCCATCCTGTCTAAACCAAAGGTGGGCAAATCATTGCTACTTTATCTAGCCGTATTCGATGATGTCATCAGTTTGGTTCTCATAAGGGAAGAGGAGACGCATCAGTTGCCCATTTATTATATAAGCAAAGCCTTTTTACCAGCAGAAGTGTGCTATCCAAACATGGAAAAGCTCATTTTTTCCTTGATCACCGCTTCTCGAAAGTTGAGGCCATATTTCCAGGCCCACAACATTTATGTACGGACAAATCTCCGTAAAGTAAGTCCTCCAGAAACCAGATGCCTCGAAGAGGTGACTTAAATAGGTGGTAGAGCTCAGTGAGTTCGACATAGTGTATAAATCCAAGGCTACAGTTAAGGGCTAGGCCATGGCTAACTTTGTTGCTGAATTTGCCAAGGCCCCTGAAATTGAAGTGAATATAAAACCAGTGGAGCCTCCCACTTGGAGCCTCTTTGTAGACGAAGCATCGGAAGAAGCGGTTCGGAAGTAAAAGTAGTCTTGTAGAGTCCAGAGAGACATAAGCTTAACTGTGTAGTAAAGCTTGGATTCAAAGCATCCAACAATATAGGTGAATATGAGGCGCTCTTAGCCGACCTTCATCTGACTAAAGAGTTACAAGTGAAGAGGTTGGCCATCAACAATGACTCACAACTAGTAGTAAACTAGGTCAACGAGAATTTTGTGGCTAGAGACAAGAACATGCAGCATATCTGAAACTAGTCATGAATTTTCTCCTCGACTTTGAGAAGTTTGAACTGACACAAGTACCCCACCGAAGAACTCCCACGCTGACACTCTATCAAAAATGGCTAGCAGTAAGGATTCCGAACTTCTTAAGGTGGTTCCCATAGAACACCTTGCCAAACTTGCAATCATAAGAGGAGAATGAGTGATGTGGATAGAAGGTACCCCTTTGTGGATGCAACCGATCATTGCTTTTCTCAAAGAACAAACTGTACCAAACAGTGAAGTCAAAGCTCGTCAACTTCAGAGGAGGGCTGCTCACTTCATCCTGCAGGATGATGTGCTGTACAAACAAGGCTTCTCATTCTCCATCCTTAGATGCACAAAAGGTGAAGAGGCGAATTACATCATAAGAGAGATTCATGGAGGGGGTTTGTGGCAATCATTCTGGAGAGCTAGCACTGGCACACAAGGTACTCAAACAGGGATACTATTGGCCTACCCTAAAAAGGGACTCGATACAATTCGTACGTAAGTGTGATAGATGTCAGCGTTTTTCCAACGTCCAAAGGTAGTCCTCACAAGAACTTACAGTCGTATCAAGCCCTTGGCCATTTGCTAAGTAGGGGGTTATTTTATTGGTCCATTGCCAGGAGGAAGGGGGAATGCCTGAATCGCCATTATCACAATTGATTACTTTACAAAATAGGTCAAAGCGGAGCTGTTGGTCAAGATCACCGAAGTGAATACTTCCAAATTTCTCTGAACGAATATTATATGCAGATTTGGCATACTCCACTCCATGGTTTCAGATAATGGTAAGCAATTTGATAATAAGAAGATCAGGGACTTGTGCAATGAGCTCGAAATTAAAAATCATTTCTCAACGCCTCATCACCCCCCAAGCTAACAGCCAAGTCGAAGCGGTCAACAAAACCATCAAACTCACCTTGAAATGAAATTTGGATGCTTCAAAAGGGGCATAGGTTGACGAACTTCCCCAAGTTCTTTGGGCCATACAAACGACCTGCAGGACTACAATCGGAGATACCCCATTCTCTATGACTTACGGGGCTGAAGCCATGAGCCCAGTAAAAGTTGGAGTACATTTGCCCCGTTGCATCCACTTCAATGAAATAATAAACGATGAACTGAGAAGGCTTGAGCTTGAACTCCTTGAAGAAAAGAGAGATGATTCTCAAGTTAGACTCACCTCATATCAATGCAAAGTAATGCACTACTACAATGCCAAGGTGAAGAAAAGGGAATTTCTCATTGGCGATCTGGTACCCCGAAAAGTATTCCTATCATCAAAAGAACCAGGAACAAGAACAGTGGGCCCGAACTGGGAGGGCCCATATCGGGTCACTAAAGAAGTGCGACCCGACACATACACGATTGAAAATTTGGAAGGCAAAGTGATGCCTTATCCCCGGAACATCGAACATTTGAGGAAGTATTATCAGTAGGGAGATCATGAGGACTTATCATGTAAATGTTGTTATCAATTGAATGAACAGATTTTCACTTCTACATACGTTCTCAAAATGAATCCTTCTCAACCAAGGATGTCCACTTCATTAGGGAAGGTGCGGGTACTACCTCTGATGAAGTGGATTGGCAGTGTTCTCACACATTCTTACTCATTTTCAAGGTGCATACGCTCCTAAGGGATCACCTCAACTAAGGATATTGACTTCATCAGGGAAGGTGCGGGTGCCACCTTGGTGAAGCAAATCAGCAGTGTTCTCACACGTTCTTACTTCTTGTCAAAATGCATACGTCCCCAAGGGGTCACCTCAACCAAGGATATCCATTTCATCCATTTGCTTAAATGGTTACGCTTAGGCGAAGTGTTTGCACTTGTGTTCCATTTACTTCATCTATTTGCTTAAGTGGTTATGTTTAGGCGAAGTGTTTAAACTTGGATTCCATTTACTTCATCTATTTGCTTAAGTGGTTATGCTTTGGTGAAGTGTTTACACTCGGATTCAATTTATTTCATCCATTTGCTTTAGTGGGTTACGCTTAGGCGAAGTGTTTACACTTTGATTTCTTTTGATTCATTCATTAAGTGGTTATGTTTAAGAGTGGTGTTTACACCACTTGCTTTATCCATTTGCTTAAGTTCTTATCTACATAGCGTGTTTTGAGCAAAGCGACAACACTTGGAATAACGATTGAAAAAGAATTTCATTACAGAATGAATCAAGGCCGAAGCCATTACAAGAAAAAAGAAAAAGAACTATTGATCTACATTTACAATGGCCCCAGTTCCCACATCCTCTTAAAGGGCCTCCTCTTCAGCCTCTAGATTAGGTCGACCTCTAGTAGGACCACCGAAGTCTTCCTTGAGGAATGCAACATCTAGCTCTGGATGCACATCTCTTAGGCGAGACATCATCTGCTGGGCATTCCATGAAGCCCAGTAGTTGGTGAAAATGTTGTATTCTTTCGTTTGGTCGAAGTTATCAATATAGTTTTGAACCACCACTTTACCTACTGTTTTTACTTCAATTTTAAGAGATTCAATCTCCTCCTTTTGGGCCTTGGTAAGCATCCCGAGTTCGGCTTTTTCCTTGTTGGCCTCCTCCAAGGCCTCCGAGGTAATCCTCTGGTATTAATTGGACTGGTCGATTCACTTCGTAAGTACAGCCACTTGGGAAACCGACTTGTGGAGTTCATTTTTCAACTGATTTACTTGTATTTCAGTAGAGTCAAGCTTTACCTCGACCTTAGTCCTCTTTACCTCAACCTCTTCAGCCTCTTTCTTGGCCCTCCTCACCTTTTCCTCCCATCTGTCAGGGGCCTCAATACTTCGCTCCAATTCCTCATTGTTCTTACGGAGGCCCCGGACCAAATCTTTTGCCGTCGTCCTAATACTTAAAGCCCTGGCCATATAGTCATTGTTGGCGACTAAGAGGTCATCCACATCATAGGAGGTGATGTGATCTTATCAATCCCCGATCCAGTTCTTGCTATGGACTTGAACGACAGAAGCGGTCTCTGGGGACAACATCTCTAATACTACCTTGGGGAGATCATCATCTTTACTCCCCAAAAAGTCAATAACCTTGCCACGAGATAGAGGATTGGCAGACTTCTTTAGCCTCTTCCGGGCTAGCTCTACGGCTGGGATAGCGATGATAGGCACATCAGCCTTTGGAGCTTCGGAGAGGGCTACGACGGTTACCCGGTTGGAATAGAGGAACGTGGAGGCCTAGCCAATGTGGCCGACGAAGAAGAAGCTCCTGTTGGGCCAGATCTTTTCCTCTTGACAAGGGAGGCGCCTTCATCCACTTCGTCCTCTTCTGGAGGCTGTTGGCTCTTACTTGGAGAGTTTAGCCTCTCAGCTTGCTTCTTGTAAGTAGCTGAACTAGTTTTAAGAGTTCTTACCTCGGCCACGCTTCGACGAATGGTTGCAAAGTCAGTCCTCAGAGGCCTCTTCTTCAAGAAATTATCTGCAAGGAAAGGAAACGCCATCAGTCAAGTATATTCAGATATGCTCCTAACCGAACTAAAAAGTAAAGCTCACATTGGGCTGCCATCAGTTCGTGTAGTGTGAAGTTGGTGTTCTTGTTGATCAGTTCGCTAAAACCCTGCTCTTTGAAGGACTGCTGGTATATGTGGCAGATGATTTCCCAATCCTCCTCAGAGATCTCGTACCTCGGGAGAGAGCCTGCAAACAACAAAAATATTAAGCTATAAGAAATCATTCTAAGTAAAATCAGCTAGGTAAGATGACTTACTGGTTGTCGAGTAAGATGTGGGGATGGTAAGAGAAGCCATGGGGTCATTCTCCATGGTCTCCCATATCCCAATTGCCCAGAACCAAGACTTTTGCCACTCCTTCATTGAAGAGGATAGATGTACCATGAATGGGGAGTGAGATCCCCAAGGAGTCAAGTAATACCACCCCATACTTTTCTCATCCTCGACTACGCTCTTAGGGAAGTAAATGGAATGAAAAATGCTAAAGGCATATCTACACCGAGGTGAGCCTAACGCCAAAGCATCCACGAACCAACCATTTGAGACTAGGAGTTGGGGTAGAGTTGGGTCAGAGCTAGCCCATATGAATGGAGAACTAGCCTAAAGAATGGGTGTAAATAAAGTCTAAGGCCTGCCCTAAACAAGTTCTCACTCATGGCCACACAACCCAGCCTCGAATAACATGCCCTCTCATTAGGGTCGGGTATAATCAAATCTATGGGTATTCTGTAGACCCGTCTACACTTACCTAAAATTTCTAAAGTGGCTTTAGAAGGGCAGCTAGAAGCCCCCCATTGGATAGAAGTGTCCACAAGTGGGACATAAAGTCTCCAAATATTTTTCCTCGACCTAATCGCTCTACCTATTTCGTCCGAAGAGACAACTATTGGGTCTCTCATAATTGAACTCTCAGCACTTCGCCTCTCTCACTCGTAGAAGTGTTTCTGGACCTCTCAGAAGCCATTTTGTCAAATGTTGAAGCAGAATGAAGCAAATAAAAGCGGAAAAGTTCACCTAAGGATTTTGGTTCCAAAGAAAAGGAGCCGTCGGAGTTTTCAAATGAGTCACTGGAGTTTCAGGATCTTTCTTGTCGGAAAAATAAAGAAATCAGAGTGAACTTCAGAGAGAAATCGTGAAATAAAGTTACAAACAGGAGAGTTTGGGCCTTATATAGTTGTCCAGGTTCACCCCAGCCGTTAGATCATTGCTGATCACATCTTAACCGTCCAAACCCACGATTCATCATAACCATTGAAACCAAAAGTCACATAAACAGACGGTCCTGATGAAGTGGTGTGATTCACGTGCTAGCCCAAACGCGTCGCCTTGAGCTCTCCCAGTCGTCGCCATGATTACCATTTATGGCTTGGAAGGCGTCTGTTGGAAGCAAGCGACGCCCACAAAAACTATCTTGGGAAGATGCGAGCATTGTCATATCATCAGAACACAACCCTAAGTTGTCTCATCAACAGATGCTCCATCTTTCAACTAGGACTTCACTTTGCAACAACTTTTCTCAAAGTTGCCAACACCCATCACTTCGTCCTTCAGCTAGGACTTCGCTTTGGAACAACTTTTCTCAAAGTTGCCAACACCCATCACTTCATCCTTCAGCTAGGACTTCGCTTTGCAACAATTTTTCTCAAAGTTGCCAACGCCCATCACTTCATCCTTCAGCTAGGACTCCACTTTGCAACAACTTTTTTCAAAATTACCAACGCTCATCACTTCGTCCTTCAGCTAGGACTCTATTTTGCAACAACTTTTCTCAAAGTTTCCAACGCCTATCACTTCTTCCTTCAGCTAGGACTTTGTTTTGCAACAACTTTTCTCAAAGTTGTCCCATCACTTCATCCTTCAGCAACGACTACGTTTCTGCCCCCAACCTTTCCCAATATCACACTCAACGCTTTGTCCTTCCGTCAGGACTTCGCTCCTGCATAATTTTTCGTCTCTTCTACAACTAACGGATATGTCCCATGAAATGACACGATAGAGCCACCCCTACAAAGTCCATGCATTATATAAATATCCATACACGGGCTTGAAGGACTGTTGTTATCGGCCTTCGGGGCCCTCCACCCCATTCATCCACCTCATCTGCCACGTGTTGGACGAACTGGTCTGGTGTTACCATGTGGCAGACGGACTGAATTCATGTAGGACGAACTGATTCCATTACTTGGAACTGAAAAACTATTGTCCCACTTGGTAGAAGAGCCGAATTCATCCGCCATTCACGGCGGATGCAAAGGCCCGCACTCTGCTCTTATTACACTTCGCAATCCGCCTCGCCACACCTCTACCAAGAACTTTTATGAGATCTCTCCAAAGTTAAGTCCTTGTCTAATTGATGAGACATGTGGCAAACTACAAACGATCAACTCAGTCGCTATTACAGAAATCATTTAATGTCTGCCAACCTATGGATTAACATATTGACGCCTATGAAAGGATGACTCATCTAGGATATGAAGCCACGTGTCCCCCCCCACCCATTCAACGGTTCTCCTCTTCCTTTCTTTAGTATAAATATCCCCATACTATGATAAAGGAGGGGTTCCCATTCCAATCTTGGCATTCTAGTCTTTTAACTTTAAAAGTCCCTTTCACTATATTTACACACATTCTCAAACACGTCTCGGTGACCACTTCACCGTTGGGCACCACTTTCCGGTTGACTAAAATATTGACTTGACCGTCGGAGTGCTCGCGGTCGCTTACCGAAAAAGGTCACGAGTGACTAACGGTGTGCTATTGTGCGCAGGGAAGAGTATACGTGAAGACTTATTCAATTGGCCATGTGTCGGAGCCATTTTTCGAGGTCAACAATTACATAAGCATTAAATATAATATTGGCAAAATCATAGATACATGCTTCAATTTCGAAAAAGAGAAATGTGGCATTACAATTCCTTACCCTTAAAAACAAATTCCGTCCTCAAATTAGAACTTACAAAATAAATACTGGGACTTGGCGCATATCTCGTCTTTGTGTTCCACGATAATCCCTTCCATTACATGGTTTCTCCAAGATACATTACCAAGAGTTAAACTCTTCGTCCTGAGTTATTTATCATCCTCTAAAGTGTCATTTGCTTTTACTATAACCAATTCATAAGTCAAAATGTAAAACTTTAATGATCATAGCATTCAACGTGAGATGTGTGTGGATCAAACTTCCTCATTATAGACACATAAAATACGTGTAATCTTAACAATGTTGGTGGTAATACGATCTAGTAATCCTAAGTCACCTATATGGTATCTCAAAAGGCCTAACAAAATGGTGGCTATATTTTTCGTTCTCAAATCTTATTATACCATTGGCAGGCCTGGACCCCCCATCTCCCAATTTTTTGACAATTTTTTTTTTTTAATATTTTTTTTTGTATTTACCATTTT
>CAIGRN010082895.1:0-10925 GCA_903798345.1 Fraxinus anomala | reverse complement strand
AAGTTAAAAATAAGTTATTTATTTTAAAATTGTTCATTTCATTTATATTTAAGAGTAATGTAATAATTTATCACCTAGGGTCTCATAATTCTGAGGATCGGCCTCCTTCGGCCCTCTTTATTGAAAAACTTTATTAAATGATGGCCACGACTCTTTGGTAAGTACATGGACTCTCACCTGGTCAAACCACATTAACACCAGCAAGAAACTAAAAACTCTATATCTTTCAATGAACTTTTTGCATTGTTAAAGTTTTGATAATAGTCTAATTCAAGCCATAAACCTTTCTTAGAGTGAGTTTGGTAGAGATTAAAATCGGATTAAAATTGAAAAATAAGCCGTTATTGTTGACTTTTATTAGACGAGCGAAACCCAATAGCAGTTATATTTTCAATTTTAATTGGATTTTAATCTCTACCGAACACGTCCTTAATCCGATAATACTTTTTAACAGACATATTTAATATTACCTTGCTTGGTGGTTGATTTTGGGTCTTTATTGCGTATATTTGGGCGACAATTAGAATAGGTCTGACTAGCAGCCTCTCAAATTTCCCTTGCTGTTGAAAGGAATATGCATGTTTTGCTAACTTCTGGTTCCATTGAATTCCACAACCAAGTCATGACATGGAATCCTCAGTCCAAACTGTAAATTTGGGATTTTGTTCTCTTGGTGCTGAGCATAGCTTTCTCTTCCCTTTTAGGAATGTTTTCAAGAGCTCTGACCAGATAAAAAATAGTTTACTCGTTGAGTCGAAATGAGAATTGCCGATTTTTGTATTCACCTGATGACGATGATGGAATCAACATTGCCGGGGTTGGTTTTAGAGAGTTCTGAAATTTTTTACTCAAGAGGATGATAATTCCGGGACTGGGTTGATGATTACTTTGTTGGCAAAGAAGGCCGTGCAGTTCTGGCCATTGAGGTCAAGTGAAAACTGGTTGAAATCGTAAGGAAAAACTAGAGCTCTGATACAATGTGAGCAGGCTAATAACTTATATAAAGATCTACAATGAAGAAACGGTGACTAAAAGAGAAATCTGCTCCCATGAATCATGGGAAAGAAAGAGATTAAAATATTAACAAATACGTATAGATAATTTCAGATGCAATCAAAGAATATGTACAGAGAGGAAAGGGTTTGTCAATAATTTCCACTCTCAACATTAGTTGAAGAGAAATCTAATGCTTGTTTGTTACTTAAGAGAATTTATTATTTCAAGCTGTAATTATTCCATGATTCTTTCTAAGTAGGAATACCATGAATTACTTTGCTGAGGTTTTCTAATATGAAAAATTACTGCAATATATGCTTCTTGATTCATAAAATCGACCAACTAATAATTTATCGCTATAATAATTGCTGGAATTGTGCTTCACTGCTTTACTCATATTTATCAATGTCTGTTCTGCCTTTGAAATCACTAAAAAAGTTTCTTATGTTGTCACTGGATGCTTTTTCTCTTTGCAGCATAATTTCCTCCTATTCGAGTTTTATCCAGTAACGTTGGGTTCTGATCCTATCTAGTCTCTTCCAACAGAAGAGTGAACACATATGCTTGTTTTAGTTTGAAGTATTTATCTAGGATATTGTGGAGTGCCCAGTATGGCAGATGTCAGTCCTAGGACTGATACTTCAACTGATGCTGACACTGAAGATAAGAATTTGAGGGTAATGTCCAAAATGCTTCTCCAATATATTATGCAAAAATTCTCTCTTTATTATACATACTTATATACTTATTATTGTGAATTGATACGTAGATGATCATGTTTTCATTTTCATTGTACATATTTTCCCCATTACTCTAGCTTGACAAGCTTGCGTTATTTGTTATTGCTTTAATATTAACACTAGTTTTCTGTTTAGTTTCAAAACGCTCTATCACAGGGTATGGTAGCTTCTGATGGCAGTGATAAGTCCAGGGATCAAAAGGTTTGAAATTTTACTAAATCTCATGCACCTATATTCTTATTTCTGTGTAGATGATTGATCTTGACAGCTTCTTGCAGACGCTCCGCAGGCTCGCTCAAAACCGTGAAGCTGCGAGAAAAAGCCGTTTGAGAAAAAAAGTAGGTTCTCGTGTTGTGCACATTGTGTACCTTCCACTGTTTTGCTTCAAATTCTGGTTACCGTTTATAAATGCATGTTGTCTAAATCTACTACGAAAATATCTGTGCAAACACTTTTTCAGTTTTCATTATAATCAGGGTTGAGCTGCCGAACTAGCCGCTCTATCTTCCTTTGCATGGTAGGTAGTTTTTAGCAATTATTGCAGTGTTTTCGGAACTGGAATGTACCGTACCAGCGATCCAGTCCTGTTAGCTATGGTGGACTGGTTCACAGTGGAGTTGGTCAAACCTGCCAGAAACTGACCGGGTTGTTGTAAAACCGGTAGTGCAGCGGGTCCTAAAACATGCTCTCACAATGTTCGTGGCATGTTTCGAACCTGGTTCATTTGTGTAATAACCAAAGCTCATTCCCACCAAGCCAGCGCTAGTTTGATGTTTGCTTATCATCTAAAATTTATATAATTGATTACTAAAATATTTATCTAGGCAAGTATTTCAATTTTTATAGCTATAGAAAATTGAAAGATTTTCTTAATTAATTAAAAGTAATTTCAGTTTGCACCTAGGAACAAATTCATGACTGCAAATATCAACATAAACCAGTTCAAAACTTTTAGTTTGTACCAAAAGGCTAAAAAACTTAAGAAAAGTGCATGGTTACATGTTCAAAAGGATTGAAATTTATATGATTATTAAAAATTTTGTTAAAGAATACTCTATGTTTATAACTATTATTTCATTTTGTTGTTTATCTAGATCCCTGGATTTAATATGAAAATCATTAATATAATTTGGAAACAAAATATCACATGATCTCATAGAATTCTGATTATATTGATATATTAATTTCGACATTTATTGTATACATTAGAGGAAGAGAAGTACTGCCATTGATTTCATAAGTTGATTATGACAAATAATATACATGGGGGAAAAGGAAATTAGAAATAGAGGAGCAGGGATTGAGATGATATACATTGGAATATATATTACCAATTTGTCTCGTGAAACTGCATGACGAAAGGCAAAATAAATGAAAAGTAAGTAATAATTGGACGTGTCTATTAAATACTAATGAAAAATGGAAGCAGAAAAATTAATATGTCATCAATTTGATTTGGAGAAAAACAAAAGAGCGAAAGCTAATCACATTTCTTCTTTCTGCAACATGGCATACCTTAATTTTTAAACTCGAAGTTGTATTTGTGCATAATCTTTATATTTAACAACATAATTTGTGTTGGGATTCAATTAGAAATGTTGTCAAAAAATGTAGGCATCGATGTACAAAAGGTTCATGCCCTTCTTTATCTTTAAAGATAAGGTTACCTAACCATCCAACTGCTATTCCATCTCCATTATCCATTGAGCCCAGCGTCCTACCCTGGTTGATGGGCTGGTTGGGTCTGATAACTGAATTATAGTAATGTGGCTTAAACGACTCCCATAATCCTATTAGGATATGTGTACTGTAAAAGTTATATTGGTATTTTTGATACATTAGGATATTTTTCAAAATCAACATATAAATATCTATGTTAATATCTCTGAAATAGATGTGTACTTTCATCAGAGTTTGGTTCTGCATAATAGTATATTAGTTTATTTGTGTAAAATCTCCAAGTGAAAGAACTTGCAAATT
Source organism: Fraxinus anomala (assembly GCA_903798345.1). Lineage (NCBI taxonomy): Eukaryota > Viridiplantae > Streptophyta > Magnoliopsida > Lamiales > Oleaceae > Fraxinus > Fraxinus anomala. The sequence continues at coordinate 7,209 of CAIGRN010082895.1, read as the reverse complement.
ATTTATCAAATAAATATCAGTTCTGTCTGTAATATATGCTAACTAATTTCTTTCTAAAGTTCATTAATGGTGCGCATACCCAACTTCAAGCACTTCACTCCACATTAGATCCCATGATAAATCTTAATGGCTCGATTCTTCAACTGGGTTCAGTAACTATCATATAAGGATTTGGGTCAAGGACGTAACACCGATGGAACCTAGAGGTAACCAAGCAGCAAAGTTTGAATTTGATTCACAACCCCACCAACTGACCACCTATCCATATACACACAAATTGATACATGAATCCAAGGTTTAATTATTTATTGGGGCTAATCTATCAGCTGAATTTTACCCATTCATATTTCATTTAAAATCTGCATTGCTAGTGTTTTCATACACCATAATTACCCATTCATATTTCATTTGAAATCTACGTTGCTAGTGTTTTCATTTAAAATCTACGTTGCTAGTACGATGCATGATCAAAAGTGAAAACGACCTTACTTTGCATCCTAAAGGACGGCATATATTTGATCAAAATACTTTGACAAAACTGACCGGATATCAAATAATTTCCCCCCTCTCTAGAGAAACCCTCTACCATCCATCCAACATTTAGCATTTTACATATGCATTGGAGAAGCATTTTGGACATTACCCTTAATCTCTATTTTAGATGTCTTCTTAAGAGATGCTAGTCCAATAGAACTAATGTGTCATTTGACAATGTCATCAACCTATCTTATACTTGTGTGTTCTGTTTTGTCATATTGGTCTCAGGCTTATGTTCAACAATTAGAAAGCAGCAGAATGAAGTTGACACAACTTGAGCAGGAACTCCAACGAGCTAGACAGCAGGTTCTGTTCTGTCTAGTTACTGTATTTATGATTTCCGTCTGAAATCCTATTTCTAGTAAATCTTTGTTGTTTCTCAATTTAGTGAATATATTTTCTTTGCTGAAGGGCATATTTATTGCAAACTCAGGAGAGCAAGCTCAGTCTATGGGAGGAAATGGTATAGTTATCATCTTTTTGACAATCTAACTGTGAATTTCTTATGAAATGGTTTTGCTGCTCAAAACAGGTATAAAAATTTTTTCCGTTATAAAAAAATTTATTTGCCAAAAGAATGAGAAGAAAGCTGCAAGAGGGTCGTAAAGAGGAAACATATTGTATGAGGTAGTACTGATGGACTGAGAGCATGAAGAGGTTCAGGAAATGGTTAAGCGTACCTTCAGGCCTGGTGGTTGAATAGCTATTGAAATTGAGTACTAAGTTTAGAAGGGAGTAGGAAGTTTCAGAGAGGGGACATCCTTCTCTGAATGAAGAGGTTGATGGTGATATATAACGAACTCCATGTATTATGAATTTTTATTTGAAAGAACGGTTGGGAATTAAAAATGAATGTATTAAAATGTGTAAAGCAACTAGCTCTATTGAAAGTCAAAATGATAAACAGAACATATTGCTAAGGACCCATGCTATCAATTCATCACAGTAATTGCTTTTTAAAATTTTGAGAATAGATAAAATAAGCTACTTTAGTGGAAATAATTAAATATATGAAATCCTGAGAATGAAAGAGGGGGGAAAAAAAAAAGAAGCAAAGGTTTCACTGTTTTCAGGAGAATAACAATTAAAATATGAAAATGACCATGTCAGTGACTAGTGAATATCAAGGCGTAAAGCGTATAATTATTCTCTTGATGGAGCAGGATTACAAGTTTATGTTGTGTGCTGGTAGTTAAACTTGACCTATGGCTTATCCTTTACCTGAAGGGCTAAGTTAACAAGCTTGTTCTTAAGGAGTTACATAAATAAAGAAAATATTTTGAGAGTTTCCTGAATCAGATTTCTGTGCTTTAAGGAGCTGATTGTGAGTTCAGTGTCTTACGCCTCCCATTAGAACGACGAACTTTGGCGAAAGGGTGGATATAAGAATTGATGGGGATTAGGAATTAAGTTAAATTCCAGAGAACAGTTTTCGTACTTCCCGCATTCTCTATTTTTATTGTTTCTGATGTTTGACATTAGTTGCTTAAATTTTGGCTTCCCCATCAAGATATCCTGAGACGTACTTGTAATAATTTATGTCAACTCGGGTCCTTCCCCATAAGTTAAATGCTTTTGTATCCCAACTTGATAACATAGGTTCATTTTTTTACAAACCATAATTATTTCAGCGACTTTGAGTTCCATGGAAATATGAACTGTAAAGCCTATATATCTAGGTGCTTTGGCCTTTGATGTTGAATATGCACGCTGGCTGGAGGAACATAACCGACGGGTTAATGAGCTAAGAGGTGCAGTCAATCAACATGCAGGTGATGGTGAACTTCGCATAATTGTGGATGGCATCTTGGCACACTATGATGACATTTTCAGGATAAAAGGGGATGCTGCAAAGGCCGACGTCTTCCATATTTTATCAGGCATGTGGAAAACACCTGCAGAAAGGTGCTTCCTCTGGCTTGGTGGTTTTCGTTCTTCTGAACTTCTTAAGGTGAGGTTCATGTTGTTTTATCAGTTTTTTTCCCCATTTGGGGGATTACATTTTTTAGATGATTCTCCATGTTCTCGCTCCTCCCTTTCACTTGGGTATGTCCACTTAGAACATGGTATACCTTTTGTAACGATTCAACCTCTATGCCCAAATCCGTTAACTTACGTATCGTCCGTTATGGAAGAGTCTAAACCTTCACAAATTTCTATCACATTTCTAGGATTCGAATACATGACCTCTCCTTAAAAGAGATTTAAATTGAATTCTGGTATCAATTGGACGTAAATCCCTATTTGGTATAACTAAATAGTTAATAAAAATTTAAGTCAAAGTTAACAATATAATTTTTAGCTAAATCAAACAGGGGATAAATCTTTTTCTACTAGTAACGCATCTTATATAATATTCCATAACAAACTTGAAGGATTCAACTTAAATTTCTTGTAAGGGGAGGTCATGTGTTCGAATTAAATGAACGTGATAGAAATTCGTGAGAGGTAAGATAGAGTTAGGCTCTTCCACAACGGACAGTATATAAGTTAATGGCTGGGGCATAGAGGTTGGGTTCGTTACAAAAAAAACGCACATTTTTTTGACAACCTTTTGACCTTACTAAGAACCTTTCTTGATGCTCATTATGATTTACATAAGTAGATATGCGCGATTCTTCTATGTAGTCTACTTGCATGTTATTTTGGTTCTACGGTGTTCATAATCCTTTGTTGGATATTAGGATTTCGTGTATTTGAAGAGCATTGCTTTTTGAGCCCAGTCTCTCTATTCAATTTAAAACAGTAAGGTCAAAGAGGGTATAGCTATTGGATTCTCTGTTGTTTTTGTGACTATACTCTTCCTTGAATTAATTCTCCTGTCCTTTTTGCTGGTTTGTTTTGTTTCGTTTTTTCATGGTTACAATAGTTAAGTGCCCACCTTTTGTACCTGTTCTATCAGTTTTTAAAACATTGACCTATCTGGTTGCAGCTTCTTATAAATCAGTTAGAGCCATTGACTGAGCAACAGTTAATGTCAATAAACAACTTGCAACAGTCATCTCAACAGGCTGAGGACGCCTTGTCCCAGGGAATGGAAGCATTGCAGCAGTCTTTGGCTGAAACATTGGCTGCCTCACTCGGCCCATCAACAGGAAATGTTGCCAACTACATGGGTCAAATGGCAATGGCTATGGGGAAGTTGGGAACTCTTGAAGGCTTCATTCGTCAGGTTATCTTTTTGCTCTTTGTACATTTTTTCCTGTTATCAATCCTATCCCCTAGCCAGCACCCGTCTCCTCTTGCATTTTATTTCTCCACAACCCCACAGCCCAATAAGAAGGTAACTGAACAGGGACAAGACTGTGTAGAACATAATAAAGATCATCTGGGGCTCATGGGTCATATTGACATGTAAATGTGAGAAATTCTGTTGAAGTATAATGTCCATCTGTGTATGATTTGATTAATGATGGCAAGGCGTTGCTTGTATTGCAGGCTGACAATTTGCGGCAACAGACTTTGCAACGAATGCATAGTATATTGACAACTCGGCAATCAGCTCGTGCTCTACTTGCCATCAACGACTACTTCTCCCGGCTTCGAGCACTCAGCTCTCTTTGGCTTGCTCGTCCCCGTGAGTAACATCTCCCCGTTAATGCAACTTGGTTCGTATGTTTGTTGACAATGTAAACTTCGGAGGCAGCCAGGAGTCATCAGACTGTTTCAACGAATTCTTCCCCATCATCGTCATCATCATCATTCCTGCAGCTTCATCTCATGTTGTGCAACTTTCATTTTCAGTTAGTTGAAGTAATTGATTTACAATCAATGTTAATATATTTAGAAAAAGAGAAAAATGGTCAGATGGATAAATATAGTTAGTTTAGAACATTGTGATTAAGCTTCACTTTTCTGAAGTAGTAAGAAAGACTTTTCAAAATTTGATCGACTATTAATTTCAATTGATTTAGATGACGTTGGTGTTTTTTCACAAATTTTAGAGACTCAGGTGCTATTTCATGGAAAGTTACGCCTTTTTAAATCGTATCTGGTTTTATTAATGAATAATGCTATCTAGCTTCAATAGATTAGAACATCGGTTTATGTAATGCGATATATTTAATTAAAATGTAATAAGTTCAATTAAACGTAGAAATTCGAATTCCATTTAATTTAATTTAATTAACTTGGTAGGTTTATTCTATTTCCATCTTATGAAAAAGGAACAATGTATGATTTTCGTGTCATTTCCCCATTTTCTTGGTATTAATTTTATTTCAAAAAGACACCAAACTTCCAAAATGTGTCAAAATTAGTTATGATGCTCTTTTTTAGCATAAATGTTTATTGAAGTTACAAAGTTGGTTCAATTAAGTCATTCTCACATATCCATTATTAAATTTAATGTTTTTCTTATGTCTAATAATGTGGTTTACGTGGCTAATGATCTTGGTGATATTGCATTAACCACATATAATCTTGATTTCATAGCGCGTTCATTTTAATGTTTTAGTTCTTTCAATTTAATCCGTAGTTCATTTTAGGAGAATGCTAAATTTTCCTCTTTTTGCTCTATGCTCATTTCGGTTTAGAACACAAGTCTCGTTATTTGACACGTTACCGATGATTTATCCAAAATTTAGTCCTTGACCAGCAAATAACTAAATCAAACCCTAACAGGCAAAAACCCATGTTTCAATCCTACCTTCAAAAAATGGTATTGATATGACGCGGGCAAAATGCTGCTTTCGGTTTTTCATTTTCTTAGGTAGCTAGTGACTTACTATTATTCTTAAACTTGTATTGGTGGAGAAGAAGTGAGCTGCACAAGTTTTCCCAAATTGTCATACCCAAACGTGTTCATTTGACACCTTCGTTTTCCTTTGGCCCACATATCTTTCCTTCGCTCTAGCCAATAACAGAAAGAGGGGTCGATGCTCTTGTTGCGGCTTGTGGCCTTGTCGATTGAGTTACACGTGATCAACTAAAAGATATCATCGATCGACTTAAATAAAACTTCTTGTCCTAGGGCGGTAACTTAAAGATAAAAGGCTAGTTCCAAATGATGTTCATTCTTCTAGGTCTTATACGACTGATTATAAAACACATTTCGAAGTATAGGAAGGTAGATTTAAAAACGAAAAAATGTAGATAGACTCGGATTTGAAGCAAATATGAGCTTTGTAGCCTTGTAATCGTGACAATAAAGTAAGAAATAGAGTAAGAGACGTATCGATTCTCTTTTTAAACCTATTCCTTGTGGGGGTTAGGGTATAAAATTTATTTTACCACAGTTAGATCTTGCTGGTGCCACCTAAACAGTGCATAAGTGAAGAACGTGCGTATGTCTGATCAAATTTTGAAAAGTGAGTCCGACCTCACTTTGGTAGATTTCTTGAATGTTCTCTAACTGTTGCTCTGTAGTATATCAAGGCTTTCATTATTTTTAAAGAACATGTTTTATAATTTAAAGAGTATTTATAAATTTAGAAAATAAAAAAATTTACATACTTCAACTGGCTTACTCAAATCCACTCTCTATTCTAAAATGTCAATTTAAAAAGTCTACTCGAGCAAAATTTTAAGGATCGACCTTCTAAATAGAAAACATTTTACTTTTAAATAGCTCTTACTCAAGATTTCGTCATGTCTCTTACTCTATTCTCTTGGATAATTTTATGGGTCTTGTCTAGTAAGCCCCCCTATCGTTCATCGTTTCCCTAACAATAGAGAGCTTGGGAATCTCGAATGCAATTAAGACTTGAACAATAATGGAGTAGGACTGGACAAAACTATCGAATCGAATCAGATTGAATGAGACCCAAATCGATCCGAACGGTTCTTCTTAAGTTAAATAATTGAATGAGTATTTGAATTGAGAACATACGGGTTGAGTTCGGTTCTTGGTTCTAGACAAAAAAACGAAGGATCAAATAAGAATCGAATGTTCCTAATTTTTTAAATTTGTTTATATTAAATAATCCAAATTATTTTAATTTTTTCTAAATTTTTTCAAACTAATTAATTGAGCCCAAAAATACATTTTCGTATTTCATTTGCCAACTAATTAATTTATCCCAAATCCAAATTATGATTTTTCTAGATTTGAAGACTTGAAACAAATCAATGATATGAAATCACTGATATTTTATTATTTAATTTTTGGTAATTTGTATACAATGACATTAGTGAATTAATCTTATTAGATAACTTGTTATTCGTATAATTTTACATTAGAGTACGATATTTTTGTAAGAACTAATATTGAATATATTATTAGTTGAATTAATATAATGCTGTTGTAATATTTTAATATTTAATTATGGTACGGAATCAGGAACCGAATGGAATCAAATCCGTTCCATAATGAAATTTGGACCCAACGGTTTCATTTACTAAATACTCGAAAATTCGGGTTCGATTCCGAATCAGACCATGCTCAATCCTTCAATGGACACTCAACTTCTAATCTAGCCTAGTAGTTGTTTTTCTTAGTTGTGATGCAAATAGGTGAGCTGATTCGGGTTGATGTAGTCTGAGCTAGAAAATAGTAAGATTAAAGAAAATAGTTAGGGAAGTACGAAGATTACGTAGCTCTTGTACACCTCATTTTGAAGGGCTTCTGTTTCGCGCGGATAGTCACTAACAATTAAAAGGGGTTCAGACGATTGTGTAAAAAACAAATCTTTTGAGACAAAAGTCTCAAAAGGGGTGTCTTCTTTGACAAAA
>CAIGRN010082886.1:0-14244 GCA_903798345.1 Fraxinus anomala | reverse complement strand
AGCCTCCTATTGGACAAATTCAACAACCTGCTGATAAGTCTTCGGATGAGGAAAGAGATGTAATTCCATTTCAAGGGCAACATAGATTTAATCGTCCACATGATCAAGATTCACGCATCAAATTAGATGTCCCTGAATTTGGTGGAGAAGAAGAACCTGGGGAAGTACTGGATTGGTTGAATGAAGTGGAGAGAATCTTTGAATTCCTTGAGTTTCCAGAAAATAAAAAGGTCAAGTTGGTGGCTATAAAACTAAAGGGCTATGCTTCTTCGTGGTGACAACAAGTCCAGATGACAAGAGTTCAATCTGGAAAAGACAAAATCCAAAGCTGGCCAAAGATACAACGTATGATTCGAAGACAATTTCTTCCACTAAATTATGAAGAAATTCTGTTTCAACAGTACCAATCTCTTCAGCAAGGAGCACGCACAGTTTGGGAGTATACAAATGAATTCTATAAAATGAAAACACGAGTGCAATTAGTGGAGACTGAAGTGCAGGTGATACATCGTTATTTGATGGGCTTGAAACCCAATATTCGAAATTTTGTGGAACTACAGCCCTGCTGGACATTGTCTAGTGTTGTCCATCTTGCAATGAAGGTTGAAGGTCAACAAAGGCTGCCTAGCAATCGTCATATTGCATTGGGAAAAGATCACAACCAACTTAATGCCGATTATACTCAAGGTGGCGGAGCTTGGAATTTATCAACAGCCCTATATAATATTGGCTCTACCTCTAATTCACAAGGTCGAGGTCAAGGACGAGGAAGATGAGGTAATATCGCTGGAAGGAGCAGTAATCCATATCAATTTGTTGGTGGAAAAATAATATGTTACAAGTGTGGAAAAGAGGGTCACAATTCATCAGAATGTAGAAAACTAAACAGAAATTTATTGGCTGCCGGAGAAATTGATGGGTCTAATAGTCTTGAAGAAGTTTCTGAAGATAATGGAGGGGAAGATGGCTTGCTCGAATTTGCTGAAGATGAAATCACTTATGAAGACCAAAACTTGCCAAATCTTGTAGTTCGACGAGCTATGTTAACTCCTAAAGTGCTGGAGAGCGATTGGAGGCGCAACAATATTTTTAAAACCAAGTGCACTAGCTATGGAAGACTTTGCAATGTTATTATACATGGAGGAAGCTGTGAAAATCTAGTTTCGCAAGAAATGGTGACAAAGTTGAATCTTGAAGTTCAATCACATCCAAAGCCCTAACGCATAGCATAGTTTAAGAAAGGAGGCGAAGTAAAGGTAACACATCAATGTTTGGTTCCTTTTTCTATTGGAAAATCTTACTCCGATCGAGTTCTATGTGATGTGGTTGAGATGGAGGCATGCTGTTTATTACTCGGCGAGCAATGGCAATTTGACAATCAAACTGTACATCATGGGAGAAAGAATGTTTATGGTTTATATAAAGATAGGGTTAAAGTAGTACTTGCTTCAATGAATGATGAAGACTTTTCAAAGCCTAAAGTAGTTGAAGGACAATCCTATTTGAGCCTTCGGGAATTTTTGACTGAATTTGAGGATAAAGGAGTTGCTTATGTGCTATTAACAAAGAAAGTAAAAGATGTCATGCAAATTGTCCCTTTCGAAGTTAGTGCTCCTCTTGAAGAATTTGTAGAAATTTTTCCTTCAGAATTACCTATTAGTTTGCCTCCAAACCGAATGATTCAGCATCATATTGATCTAGTACTTGGAGCTAGTCTACCAAATATGCCACACTATCGAATGAGCCCTAAGGAGCATGAAGAACTTAAAAAACAAGTTGAAGATTTGCTAAAAAGGGTTTTATTAGGGAATCAATGAGCCCTTGTGCAGTTCCAGCCCTTCTAACTTCAAAAAAGGATAGTACATGGAGAATGTGTATTGATAGTAGAGCTATCAATAAGATTACTGTAAAGTATAGATTTCCAATTCCAAGATTAGATGACATGTTGGATATGTTGCATGGGGCTAAGGTGTTCTAAAAAATTGATCTTTAAAGTGGCTACCACCAAATTCGAATTTGTGGAGGGGATGAGTGGAAGACTGCATTTAAGATTAAGGGGGGACTTTACGAGTGGATGGTAATGCCCTTTGGTTTATCAAATGCCTCTAGCACATTTATGCGTTTGATGAATCAAATTTTAAAATCATTTATTGGAAAGTTCGTTGTCGTCTATTTTGATGATATTTTGGTCTATAGTCAAGATAAAGACAATCATTTATTACATTTGAAGGAAGTTCGCAACGTATTACGAGAAGAAAAGCTTTATGCCAATCTTAAGAAATGTCAATTTATGACAGATTCTTTGCTATTTTTAGGGTACATAGTTAGTTCCAAGGGGATTCGAGTGGATGAAAGCAAAGTTGAAGCAATAAAAAATTGGCTAACACCAAATACAATTGTAGAAGTTCGAAGTTTCCATTGCCTAGCTTCATTTTATAGGCGTTTTATCAAGAATTTCAGCACAATAATTGCTCCAGTTACTGATTGTTTGAAGGACATATTTGAATGGTGAATAGAAGTTGAAGAAAGTTTCCAGCAAATTAAAAAGAGACTTATTTCAGCCCATGTCTTAGCCTTACCAGATTTTGAAAATATATTCGAAGTGGAATGTGATGCATCTGGAGTTAGGATTGGTGTTGTACTCAGTCAGCAAAGGAAGCCTATCTCATTCTATAGTGAAAAGCTAAATGATACGAGGAGAAGGTACAATATTTATGATCAAGAATTTTATGCTATTGTTCAGGCCCTTAAGCAATGGCAGCATTATTTTGTGCATCGAGAGTTTGTTTTATATTCAGACCATGAAGCATTGAAGCATCTCAACAGCCAAAAGAAGTTGAATAAGAGGCATGCACGTTGGGTTGGATTTCTACAACAGTTCACATTTGTGATCAAGCACAAATCTGGAGCAAGCAATAAAGTAGCAGGTGCACCTAGCCGAAAGACCATGTTATTGACGCAAATGACTCGTACTATTGAACGGTTTGACTCTTTTAAGAATATGTATGCTACTGACCTTTTCTTTGGTTCCATTTGGAAAGATTGTAAAAATGGACAGCAAGGAAACTATTTGTTGCACGGTGATTTTCTATTTAAAAGCAACCAGCTTTGTGTACCAGATTGCTATTTGAAAGAAAGAATCATTCAAAACATGCATAGTGGAGGCTTGGGAGGACACTTTGGGCAAGATAAAACTTACACAATGATTGAGCAAAAGTTCTTTTGGCCAAGGTTGAGACGGAATGTACATAGATTCATTGGCAAGTGTAAGTATGCCAACAATCCAAAGGAAAAGTACAAAACACTGGTTTGTAAACACCATTGCCCGTACCATTAGCACCATGGGAGGATGTAAGTATGGACTTCGTGATTGGATTACCTAGAAGCCAACGTAGGGATGGATTCCATCTTTGTAGTCGTCGATTGATTTTCAAAGATGGCTCATTTTATTAGCTTCAAGAAAACTAGTGATACGTCAAATGTCGCTTCTCTTTATTTTTGAGAAATTGTGCGTTTGGAGTTCCCAAATCCATAGTATCAAATCGAGATTTAAAGTTCCTTTCACATTTTTGGAGAGCTTTATGGAAAAAACTAGGAACCAAATTGCAATACAGTAGTTCTTACCATCCTCAAACTGATGGGCAGACTGAAGTTGTTAATAGGAGTTTGGGAAACCTTTTGCGATGTTTGATTGAGGAAAATCCAAAACAATGGGAATCAGTCATTGCACAAGCAGAATTCGCTTACAACTACTCTAGAAATAGAACTATTGGGAAAAGCCCATTTGAGATAGTCTATGGTAAGCAACCAGTCCACTTTTATGATCTAATCCCGATACCAGAACATGGAAAGATCAATGTAAAAGGAGAAGATATGGATGTGAAAATGAAGGAGTTGCACGGTCGCATTAAGTTAAAAATTGAAGAATCGAACTCCAAGTACAAAGAATATGCAGATAAAAAGAGGAGAAATCAAAGCTTAAAAGAAGGTGATTTTGTAATGATCTACCTACGCAAAGAGCGGTTTCCAACAGACACATATTCCAAGCTTAGCTAAAGGAAAATTGGGCCCTACAAAATCCTTAAGAAAATTGGGGATAATGCTTATGAAATTGACCTACCGCCACACTTGGGCATACATCCTACATTCAATGTTTCTAATTTGTAAAATTGGGCCCTACAAAATTCTTAAGAAAATTGGGGATAATGCTTTATAATGCTTATGAAATCGACCTGCCACCACACTTGGGCATACATCCTACATTCAATGTTTCTGATTTGTATTTTTATCATGGAGAAGATTCAGACGGTCCCTAAACTCGAGACGAGTTTCTTTTATGGAGGAGAGAATGATGCAAAATTAATTAATGTCTTAATGAAGGAGTCAAAGAGTTAGTCAAGTATTTGCTTAGTTTTAATTATGTTTTGAAATTTGAAGAGTCAAAAAAAGTTTGTTTGTCTTTCCCAGATTAAACTAATATGCATTTAGTAATACTAACAGTCATTTTAAGTGTCTAGAAGTCATTATTGTCTATAAAAGAGTCTGTACATAGAAGAAAAGGGGGAAGAACATTATTATCAAATAAAGTATCAAGTTTTATTTCTCTGGCTTCGAGATTTCAGGTTTTTTTTCCAGGATTCTGCCTTAAAGAAATCTGGACTCCAACGGTGATTGGAGTATTAAATCTGTTTACATCACACTTGAGGGGTTTAATTTTTTCTTCAGTTCTTCATTAACCACGTCTTTGCTAATTACTTCTCTTTGGGATCTCCACTGGAAGCAAGATATTTAGGATTCTTGATGAGTTGAAATAAGGTTCAGAAGAGATGTTTGAAATTCTCAGTTTCTTGAAAGAAATTCAAGAAGGTTTTGATGATAGGAATAGAGGGAAAAATATTAGAGATTGGATCTGTATTGGCAATGGACAGAAGTCACTTAAGTTGCCATGAATTTTCTTCTCACTTTTTCTTCATGTCTGTTCCCATAATATAGAAGTCCTATATTTTCTCTTCTACCCATGCATCCAAATAAGTAGTTAGTGGGTGATTGCTGATAACTTTTCTGTCCTGGCAGCTTACCGAGAAAGGTACCCTCGTAGACTTTATGGGACGACCTTTAATGACGGCTACTAATGATTCCAACCCTTGGTGGTCTATTTTTAAGCAAGCTGTTGAAGCAGCTGGCGGGAGGCTTGCAAAGCCTGAGATCTTGACTTCAACTACTGATGCTCGATTCATGAGACAGATGGGAATTCCTACCTTTGGTTTTTCTCCAATGAAGTATACTCCCATATTACTCCATGACCATAATGAGGTGACGCTAGTTTCATGTCAATTATGAATAACTCATTGCTCTATGTACTTCAAAAGTTGATATAGATTTTAATGTTGCTTTCTTGACAGCATCTGAAGGATAGTGTTTATCTAGAGGGAATACAGGTTTATGAGTCCATAATCAGATCATTGAGTTCCTTTGATAATGCTTCTTTTTGATACTGAAAACTAAGAAGTAAACTGCAGAACAGAGCACAGCTGAAACACAGGTAAAATATTCGTCTCCTCCGTAAGATGTTTACTAGTTCATTTGACGCTTTTGGTTTTGTTTTATCTATACACAGTTTGATTAGAGTTTTTCTGAACTTCCATTTTTGATCTTGTATAATATTCACAATGTACTCCACAGGTCCGCTCACTTCCAACGTTCTAATAAAGATTCAAGTTTACTCTGTGCCAAATTTAGCAGCTTGCTTTGGACTTGTACATGGTTGTATCAGAATTTTCTTCCAAATTCAAATCAGTTACTGTAATAAATTCACAAAATGGATAGCGGTAGATTGCTTCACATGAAAAAAGCAGAAACCTATTTATTTTTGGTCACACTTCAACTATTTAATTTTCTTGGTTCTATGGCTAAATAAGAACCATATGTTAATTCATTCTGAACTAATCCCTTTTCCTTTTCCTTTTCCTTCATGTTCTGTTGTCCATTGTCATTTATTTCCAGCAAGCTGTGAAACTATACACACACAGATTACTGTTGTCTGTACAAATTACTCAAGCTCTAAAGTAAGTTGACATTATTTACCAATTGCTTTCTATTAATTTTTTGTTGAATAGATGGAACTTGGTAAATCTAGTCTTTTATTCTTGCTAATTATCACTGATGAACTCGTAAATTGCACATCTTGGACTTGCCAAGTTGTGGTTGGAACACAGTGATGTAGCTTGCCCTTGTTCTCACCCTATGCTTTCCTTGACAGTTATATCTCCATGCCAGGATTGATTTCAATCTTGAGAGTGGAGAGCTGTTAGATTTTAACTAGAGCAAATCCAGTTTTACTGCTACCGGGGTTGACAATGACCTATGGTTCTTTACTCTTCAGGGTGCTAAGATGGTGTCTTAAAGAATGAGAAATCGAGCACAGGCAGCATAGGATCTTACATTCTGTGAACCACGTTCCTGCGCAAAAGGGAATACCTTTACCATTGTGGGCACAAGGGGTCTTAAAAATGCTGGTTTTAAGAATGAGTGATTGATATTCACCAACTTGGTACAATGTTTAAATTTTCCTCTAACAAACATAGTGAACATAGGATGCTTCTTGGTTCTTGCCCATGGATCTTGCCTCTTCATAGTCCAACACAATTCAAGATTTGCAGCCTCATATTCTTCTCTCCAAATCTTTTGAGAATTAAATAAAACTAACAAATTGGATAGCATTAGCTGGCTCATGACTTCACCATCATTTAATACTACTATTATTACAAGTTTCATAAACATATTCGTGCTTATCTTTGGTACGGAAGTTCCTCTCACTGTAGTTCACTATGTCCCCGACATATTAAACTTTTCATCAAGAATAATACTATTTGTATAATCATCCGTCTAGATGACAACAGTTACTAATAATTGAAGCTTACGTCGCTTACGGTTTGTGGCAAGTTTATACTACATCAAGCGATCATAGGTGGTGCGATTCTTGTGATTAAGGGTTGTTCGACAAAGTCTTTATAAAAGTTTTAATAGATTTTGATAAAAGTCGATAAAATGTGCAGTTAAAAATATTTAAAATAAATGAGAACTCCAGCCGACAGTCACTCGATTTTATATCAGAACAATGCATCATTAGTTTAATTCGAATACTAAAAATGTTTAATTTAGTGAAAATTAATGAATTGATTCCTAATACTGTTTTAAGGTGTGTTCCCATCTCTGTCTAGGAATAAAGTACGGATTGACCCGACATTGTTCTTATTAGGCATGTTCCTGTGACAACCTAAATGAAAAAAAATGTGATATGCCTCCTTTCACATGTACACATAGTATCTTATTAATTTAGAGATTTTCAGAATAAGGGAAAAAATTGTACTTTCTTAATTTTTGAAAACTTGTTGGCATCGTCTCGTAAAGTTGAGTATGAGAGGACTATGAGATGACTTAATTTTGTTGAGGATGAGGTTTTTCTTTGAGAACTGACAGTGTATGATAGAAGGAAACATCGTTTACTAGATATGTGAACGTCGTTCCTAACTTTGAGTGTTTGGAATTAAGAGAAGTGACATCTTTTGACAACTAGTTTGAAAACTTTCACTTAACGCGTATTATCCTATTCATGACATTGAGTTGCTCTAATTTTTTGTTTTCTTCGATAGAGGGAATTTAATTGCATTTCAATTTTTAGATTACTGATCCCACGAGAAGAACAATTCATTTCCTCAAGTGCGGACAAAAAAGAAGGAATTTTGCCACAAACTAAAATCTTATCTTCGTGTCATCTTCAAGTGTGAACAATTCATTTCCTCAAGTGTGTACGCTCACTTTTCCCAATAAAATGTTATCTTTTTAGTTGTACATTACCGTAAAAGAATCACATCAATTTTTACAAAATAATAATAATAATAATAATAATAATAATAATAATAAGCATTGACAATCATTATTTAGGAAAAATAAAAATTTTCAATAAATTTTTTTTAGGAGAATGCGTGGTTAAAATTATTGAAAAATGTTGAATTTATGAGCATAATATTTTATTGTGTGAATGTGATTGAAAATGAGTATATAGAAAAAAGAGTAAAAATAATAATTGTTAAACAGGGCTAAATTTCACATTCCCGTGAGTACAAGTGTATAATAATTGAAATAATTTTTTTGTTTAGTTCCAAAAAACATAATTATCGAAGAAGCTTGTGTGTGAGACAGATATGTGTAAAAAGAATATTTGGAAAGTGTTTATAAATCGTTTTAATTATAAATAAATAAAAATGATTGATGGACGAGAGAATAATACTATCATTCAAAATAACATAGACGCGTTTTAGGAGCTTTTGCATGACAGACCAACGCCAGTTGTTTTTTTCTGCTGAGGATAATATGTACTATGTCGACTGTTCTACTGCGCGTTCCATTTTTTAATGAGTTTTTAAGATTATTTGTACTCCCCCATAAGCATCCCGCAGTATCCCAGAACCTGCTTCTCCATGTATAATTTATGTAAGCCACGTGAGGACAAGATGGACAAGAATTCGAGAATTTACTATAATTTTTGTTGAATCCTATGCTTATAAATATCAGCCCACAATCACTTCTCCTTCAAGATTCTTCAATCCCTCTTAACAATGGTGAAGGTAGATAACAAATCTTCGTCCTCGTCCTCGACCTCAAAATCGCAGTGTAAAAAGAAGTACAAGGGAGTTAGAATGAGAAGTTGGGGTTCTTGGGTTTCTGAAATAAGGGCACCTAATCGAAAGACAAGAATTTGGTTAGGTTCTTATTCAACCCCCGAGGCAGCTGCTAGGGCATATGATGCAGCTCTCTTCTGCCTTAAGGGCCCTTCAGCAAACCTAAATTTTCCGTTTTCACCTTCACAAAATCTTAATCCTGACGCCATTTTGTCACCTAAATCCATTCAGAAAATCGCAGCAGCAGCAGCAGCAGCAGTAGAAACAAATTTGAGTCCACAGTCTCCACCTTCTGTTTCCTCCAGTTGTTCATCATCCAATTCCTTGCCATTGCCTTCAGCATCAGAACTAGCAACAACAACAAATAACAATAATATATTTAATGAAAACGCGTTGTGTGTACAATCTCCAACTTCCATTTCCTCCAGTTCACCATCATCCAGTTCTTTGCCATCGCCCTCATTATCATTGTCTACTTCGTCACCCTCGGATCGATTTGAAGATCATGAATGTGTAGCAGATGAGCCATTGATCAGAATGATGAACTCATCATGGTACACCTTTGATTCACCTAAGGACGATGATTATACGCTCAATGGGGTGTTCTTTGATCCATTGATGATGGAGGATTCGTATGAAGATGCTGATATCAGTTTGTGGAGCTTCTGTTGATCAATAAATTAATTTTAATAATTGCTTATTTTTTCATTCATTGATTGATCTTCAGTTTATTTCTTGAAGATTGTAAAATTTGTCAAGCCTTTTCAATTGCAAATACCTTTCAAGTCGAAAGTCTAGCTCGATTGTTGCCAAGTATTGGATATTAAAAAATGAGTTGAAATATATAAATTTGACCGCTTTAAATAGGAACTTTTCGTATGTTCTGTTAAATTGCTATTTCGAGGGCATGGAAAATAAGCGTAAAAGTTAGTCATTTGGTGCACCAAAATAGCAACAATCAAAAGAGAAAAAGAAATGGCTTTGGCAAATCTATATGGAAGAGCCGAATCTATGGACATACAATAAACAATTTGACGAAAATTGAAATGTGTTCATAGACGAAGAAAAAGAAACTTGCAATTCAGATAGTAACGATAAGTGAAATAAGATTAACCTAAATCGTAAAAGTAGAAAGGTAGGTACAATACATACTAGATGAACATTTAGCCCTTGTTTGGTTTGGCTAAAATTTTGATAAAAGATGATGCAATGTACGGCTAAAAAATTGATAAAAAAATATGGGTTCTATAAAATGTGTTATTAAAAATGATTTTGAGAAAAAAAAAAAAAGCCAATTTTAAAAATTGAGATCAAACATGGACTTAAGCTTGTAATCCAAGTACAATCTGTTTGACACCTCAACAGAAATGGAAAATTTTGGTCCAACCATACCAAATTTTCTGCACGGAGCCCTAACTTTGAAAGTGCTTGGTTCCATTCCCAATTCGTTTCACTTACACTGTACTTGGTCTTTTTACGACAACATTGTGGGCCATGCCACAAGCTTTTTATTCTATAAAATCATTTGGAATGAATACATTTTTGTTCAAAAATAAATTATTCAACAAAACAACGAACGTAGAGGACCCACACCTTTCAATAATTATTTCAAGTGGAAAATAATATGGTACACATAGATGTGTCCATAAGGGAACATAGCACAACCCATTTCAAGTTCATTGCAACATATCATGTGGTCGCAAAAACAAAATTTAGGAAAAAAATCATTTTATTTCTTAGGTATCACTAACTTTTGAAATAGTCACATAAAATTCTTCATCTTTCGGAATCCTATGATATAATGTTATGTGAAACGAGAAAAGTTTCTTTTCAAGATAAAACGATACAATAATTTTGAGAAATAATAAATTAAAGATCGTATAGTGATTCTTTGAACATAGCTTTATTGTGTTTTATGTAAAAGTTGATTGCAAATGTTACTTTAAAAAATTACTTTATAAAAAAGTATCTTTTAACCATAATTGAAAAAAAAAAAATTGTACTACATTTTGACAGTCTTATGTTAGTCAAGAAAAAAAGTCAAATGACAAATTATGGAGTTAGGGTGTGTTTGAACTACATTATTTCGGAAGAATGTATTCTGGAATAATAGATCGATGGAGAATGTGTGGTTAAAAAAGAATGAAAAGTATTTGATAATTAAAAATATTATTTTATTAAAAATGCGGATTGAAAATGAGTAGAAAAATAAAAATAAAAATTTTAATGTGTACCAAACAGGAGTTTGAATTAACGAATTATAATTATTAATTTATAGCAAGCAAACATGGGTCCACAAAAGCCCATAAAGCTCATATGTAGCAAAATTGGTCCAATACTGCATATTTGGGCTAATAAAAAGGGCAAAAAAATGCAAGGGCATTATAGGTATTTCAACGCTAGACTGTAAACCCCAATTGTATCTCCGAAACCAGAGAAAACTCTGATCGGCGCTTAAATTTTCAGTGATTGAAAATGGGTTACACCAAAGAGAAATTGCTAGCTCATTTACAGGTTTTTTACCCTCAAATTTTTCAATATTTTTCCGTTACTTTTTTTAATTCCTATATCAAGTACGAGGCCATGAATTGATTTTTTTAAAATACAGAAATGCATTAATATTATATGTATTTGAAGACGATTTTTACTTTTTCCTACTGTAATTTACGAAATGGTGAGTTTTTCAATAATTATGTTGGTATATTATAGAGTCTTCAGGGGATGCGTAGTTGAGGTGATTGATGTTGTAATTCATTTTGCATTTCTATTAAATTCTTATTATAATCATTACACTGGGTTTTTTTTCAGGAGCTACAAATAGATTTTGCCCAATATGAGCATCCTGTTGTTTTGACAGTCGAAGCTCAGGTAAACGAATATGTAAATCTCATAGTCTTCCTCATTTTTAGCAGAGCTTGAAAACAGCCTTTTGTTTTGTTCCAGGCAAAGTATGTTGGGCACATGAAAGGTGCGTTGAGTAAAAATTTATTCTTGAAGGTGAGAAGGTTAACATGGAAAGATGCAATAGAATTATCATAAAACGCTTGTTCATATTTTCAAAAAACCATGAATGCAATGTGTTCTGTTTCTTCTATGTCAGGATAAGAAACACAGATTTTATATCGTTTCTGCTCTGGCGGATACAAAGGTAGATTTGAAAGGTATACGTACATTCAAATTTTATAGCTTCATTAAATTATTACCCTAGATGGTTGGCTTATGCTGACACCGACTGGATGAATCTTGTGAACTAATAATATTTTGCCTATTTAAGCTTATATATTTTGCTTGCTAATGGATGTTGTACCCTGACATTGAAGCTGAGCAGTTTTGTCTCAGAGGCTTGGTCTGGGAAAAGGAGGTTTAAGAATGTCTCCAGAAGAAGCACTTGGAGAAATGCTTCAGGTTTTACCTGCCTGTTCATTTAAGTTTTTCTTTCTGTTTATCACATCACACTAGACTAAGTAAGAAGGCAAATCTTTTTTATTAATGGACTGTAAGAAACAGAAGACGCTAAAGACACATTCCACCTACTTTTATTGTTTGAACATGTTAACATAAAATCTTCTTCAGGAAGAATGTTTCTTGTCCCTAATTCTTGTATCTCGTGCACGTTTCTTGCTTTATCCCCTGTTGTCGTGGTGGTGGTTGGTGTCTCGTATATCTTTATGATCCTTTTCAAGGGATAGGATATGTGCACCACATAAGGGATCCGGGGGGGCAGTTTTCTCTACATTTTTTCAGGTCAGCTAAACAATAAAATTGACCAACATGAGTAATCATATTGATATGAAGCACCCACATTTAGAGTATTTGGAGCCTGCATTTCCTCTTTGTTCATAAATTATAGGAAGGAAATTTTAACTTTGAGTTGCCCTTTATATTTTCAAGTTCTTTTTGAGGGATGGAAGGAACTTCTGTACTATATGATACTAGGCTTGCTTTAAATCATATTCCAATAGGTATTATTATGAGGTGACGTTCCAATAGTTAGGTTGTAAGCTTGTATATCTGACCATTGATTCTTTGCTTCAATGCAAGCAGGCATGCAACAACACTACGAGAGTTCTGCATAGGATCAGTGTCCCTGCTCTTCTTTTTAAATTTTGTTTACCGTAAGAAAAAAACTTGAGCAGTTGAGAACAATTCTTTAAATTTTGAACCAAGTGAGTGTCAGGGAGGAATTTAGAAAGAAAAGCTGGATCAGAGATTTTACATGCTTAACTGAGATTATTTCTGATTGCATTTTCATGCTCTTGCCTTTAATGTCCCCTAGCAAATATTATTTGAACTTTGTCTTAATATTAATTCTTGCTTTTATTTCTTTTGAAGGTGCCTCTGGGTTGTGTTACTCCGTTTGCACTTGTGAATGACTCAGCACGGTAAGAGCCTTGGGTTCCTCTAGGGTCAATGTCTATGACTATATTGTTCTGTTGACGTACTTTTCCTTGAATACAAGAAAAGGTTTATTTTTCTAACTGTTTCTTTCTTTCTTTTGAAAAGGCACGTTTGCTTTTTGTTAGATCAAGGATTCAAATCTCAAGAATGTTGTTTTTTCCATCCATTGTCTAATGACATGACAGTTGGTGAGTTATCAGGACTGTAATCGGCTAAATTATCTTTTCAATACCTTTTTTTTTTCTATTACTCAGAAGTGACCATGTGCGAATGAATTTGTGAGCAACTAGTTGCCATATGTACAAAAAGTTGATGCCTGTACAACTGTTCACTTTTCTTATTTAGTATATTTATAGAAATATTTATGCTGGTCATGTTTATTTGGTATGATGCTGCCTGCACTGAATGGTTACTTGATAAAAGAGCAAGGGTTTTGAGAATGACATTATAGATATAAATCTTCTCGGCCATAATTTATCAAGTTTCACTGAGTTCTTTGTGAGTACTTTTGCTAAGAATTTTTACTTATTCATTTTTCCTTCTGTTTGGAGTCAGTATAGTTGGCATTTGATTTGATGCTGGAAAGGCACAATATAATTGCTAAAGATTAGCCATTTTATGTGAGGCGTGTTAGTAGGAAAAAAAATTTGAAGTCGGTCCACCCTCAGCAATAGTTTCATGTTAGAGTGTTTAAAATCAATTAACACTTAGCACCACAAAAAATTCCCAAACTTAGTGTGTCTGATTACCATTTTTTTTTCTTCTCATGTGTAATTGCTGCCCACAGCCATTAATTCCCGTGATCTTGACAAGTTTCTGAATTCAATAGGAAAAACCCCGGCCTACATTGACCTAGAGGTAATTACAAGATCAGTTAGTTGGGTGAATAATGAATATAGCTGCTCGGTTAATGATATTTTTATTTGAACTTATTGTTTTGCATTCACAGGCAAACCCTCCAGTAGGGAAGGATCAACCTCCTGATTTGGCTGGTCTTGTTCCATCAGATGCGGTAGTCTTGCCTGACCCTCCAGAAAAACCAGCATCTTCTCAAGGTCCTGAAAAGAATCATATCTCAGTGAATAACAAACCAACAGCCAATGCAGGTATAGTTTGCAAGCAAGCGAATTGCTTGTTTATTTTTTATTTCAATACGTGATAATTT
>CAIGRN010082883.1:0-12211 GCA_903798345.1 Fraxinus anomala | reverse complement strand
ATCGAAAGTCTCATCATCCTTCATCATAATTTCTTTAAACCTAGTGGTCAACAATTGTAACTTAGAATTCTTAACGGTCTGAGTTCCCTCATTTGTGGTTGTAAAATATCTCAAACCTCTTTAGCAACCTCACATACAGACATAGACTTAAATTCTTCAGATGATACGGCCGTCAATAGAACATGAAACCCTTTACTATTCCAATTACACTAATCTAAATCGTTCTTAGACCAACTTGAAATATCAATAGGGGTAACTACACCTACAACTATGGTAGATGGGGTTGTCCAACCATTCACTACGCTCAACCAAATATACTCATCCATCGATTGTATGAAGGCTTTTATTCTAACTTTCCAATAGGCATAGTTATTGATATCAAAATATGACAGAACGGACAATGAACTATTTATCTAGAAAACTAGGGTTAGGCATCAAATTTGGGCTATGATACCACTTCAAAATTACTAGTTCAACCCTAAAATCACCTAATATATAAATAACACGAAATTAAACTTCTCAATTAAAAGCAACAAGTCATTTTTTAATTACTCTAGATGTTTAGTAACTTATCAATTAAAAATAACAAGTCACTTTTTAATTGTTCTAAATGTTTAGTCAATCAAGTCAAATTATCTTATCTTGAATTGCCCCCAATAAATAATTAAAGAAGTAAATAATACAAGATTTGATAACGAAGAAAATCCTAAACTGAGTAAAAACTCCGAGATCAAGCAACTAGTTTTCACTATAGATAATAAGAACTTACAGTAGGATCCAGCTTAGGAAACCCACTAAACTCGCTGATCTAATTCCTACAATTTTCAAGACCCACTGGAACGTGCTTCACTCACACCTGTTCCCGATCTTCTGGAATTGTCTCTCTTGCAGAATATCTAGAATGCCTCGTTCTTGTACTCTTCATGTGCTCTAACCACGCTAAATCTTCAGCAACCTCTGAAAGCTATTGAGAAGGTACCTTCCTGATGCTATCTAAGAGGTTGGTGTTTTGGATTATAGGGATTAAATATTTTTCCAAAACTTGTGGTTGATTGATCTCAATAATCAAAATGTAAATCTGAATTTTTGAATGCGTTCTTGGATTTTGAAATGATGTTATGAAGAAGTAAAACAATGATCAATCACCCACAAAAACGTATTGGGCATTGAGTATTTGTAGTAAGAGGTGTTTATGTAGTATATGATAGATAAAACTCTTAGAAAACGCAAACTAGAGTTTCTCGAATAACAGCGTCGGCTAGCGAAAGGCGAGCGAGAGGTGCGTCGCTCAAGCTAGAGTCGGGCGACAGGCGAGCTACACTGATTCTGCTTTAGTCGCTCGAGCATCAACTAGGCGAAGGCTAGTGTAAATCAGGTGACTCTTTCTTCTTATTTCATACTCGAACTCAAAGACTTCTAATTCATCTATACTACCCTCCAAAAGACTCTTTGACTTTTACAACTCTCTTATAATAATTCTATTATTTTGCAATAATCATTTTGTCTAAAGAATTGTCAATACAATTAAAAACCTAACATATACAACCACATTCAAAGACCATTGCAAAAGGCTTTCAAATAACGTTGTCATAATTAATTGTTTGCAACGTTCACGGCTTGTTTTCAAAGGTTTTAATAACATATAGCGAACGTTTTCGTATTAGTACAAAATGAACGTTGTAAAAGAATCACATATTAATTATTCATCAATATGCAAGAAACGTTATAGGATGAGGTTTTAACAACGTTCAATGAACTTATAAAAAACACAAAATATGTGAATATTTTGCAAAAGTCAGGGGACATTACAAAAGGAAACATTAACGACATACATTAAAAAAATATTGTCAAAACTCAATTATGTTAATCAATGGCAATATATAATTATTAGAACATTTTCAAAAGACTCTTTATTTATAAAGGGCATCTTAAGTATTATCTATAGCATCCTTAAATGTAGAGAGTCAAAATTTTATACTCCAACAAATTCTTTATTTTAGTTCTTAATTTTGCTTTTCTCAAGTAACATTTATTGATTTCTCTTCATATTTGACTTAACAAAATTTGTTATAGATCAATTTACCAATCAATTTAAATGTGATTTAAATAGTTTAAGAAGTAGAGTATTGAAATATATGATTTATTAAATGTAATTATTGTATAGGGAGAGTTTGGCTATCTAAATTGCCAAATTCTCTAAAGTAAAGAACATTTTGTATTTAAAGGGACTCTTAGATATACTCTTAGAATGTTAAATAGAATGGTTCAAAATTTAATATTGTAGAATTAGATGTCATGGAGTCCACTCTGCTAAACAAGCCACGTATTACTTTCTAAAAATGAAATTGAAGATCTTTTGTTAAAGTGGACTCCATAGCTGAAATGTTAAACAAGAAAAGAAACTAAAATCTTATTCCATTGCATATGGAAAGCAAAATCCCATACAAATCTACACAAACAGAACTACTAGTTATATACAACATTGAAGAAGTCTTCAAATTTCCGTCATTATTCCTTATTTTCCTTAGAAATACATACAAGGGTTTGGAACTGTAAAAAAGATTAGTGAAACTTACATGCACCATGCTCCTCTGTACGATTCACTTGTAAAAGGGTCGGGAATTAGCACGCACGAGCTTCTGTCATCTGCCTTGTGACAGATCCACAACCACCTGAAACTTTTAGAGATGCGAAGAGGCAGGATAACCTAGCCATCATGGGATTAGTCCTCGGCATTCTGGGCACAATTGCAAGCACCTTACCAGAATCATCAGTACAAGGGTTTGGATACCCTTCCAGATCTGCTTTCGTAATAATTACAGCGTCTACCGAGGGACAGATTAAGCGAGACGACATCCGCTGTTGCTTATATTCTTGGACTGCCTGGAAAGCAGATGAAGTCATGATCAGAAACCTCGAAAAACTAATCTTTATCCAGTAAACAAATAGGTTGGAATTTAGTAGTTAGATCCTAAATGAAATTTTAATTTGTAAAATGGTATACTTTCTGTGCTCACCTTCCACTGGGAAGGAGCTAAAAGGACCCTGGGTCTTCTAGAGCGAACATATTCAAATGCAGCAACAGGGCTCATATTCTTATATTCAACCTGCATATCAACCCAGTTCACCAATTGTGCCAAACCAAAAATATATGGAAGTTAAATTGCTGTGTAACATAAAATATAAGTCCAGTTCAGAAAGAGGAACAGCACCAGATAGCAGAGCACAATGGTTGTGCTCCGTCCCCGCCCAGCTTTGCAGTGGACATATGTTGTTCGACCGCTGCAAGAATTCTCTGTAAAAGAGAAGGAAATAATTAAAGATGAAGTACCAAACATCATCATACTCTACAAATATAGAACAAGACAACATTGAAGATTACCTACCATGGATAAAATCCACTGCTCGATTGATATCAGCAAATGATGGAGCAAAAAGATAATCCCTAGTCGGAATCACTAGATGGTCGATCTCATGAGCCTGGGAACAATAAAGCAAAAGCAATGCGAGGGTAAAGTGACAAAAGAAACTAAATCGATCCTTTGCATTTGTTTTGAGGGTGATATATGTAATGCTTCTTCAAATGCACAAATTCATTTGTTCAAGGAAACAAATGTACAGCCTCAAAGAGGACCAATCCTTGTCTAAATAAGTGCAGTCCATAAAGCACAAAGGGAACAGGGATGACAAAATGCACTCCTGGCCCAACCCTAGACACTCTGGTCACCGAATAACTGTGGGTATCCCAGCCCCATTCAAGGTGGGGAAGCGCACTTTGCCATCCCTAAAACGGAAAAGTATTTATCATTATTCTTTCAAATTGTTTTGCACAACTTCCTCATGATACGTCACTGCAGAATATATCATTTATCCACAGCACCACAAACACGACTTCAACATGAACCATAGGTACAAAAACTCATCTTTTTTACTATCTACTCAATTAACTTCAGAGGTCAGGATCAGTAGAATGAAATCTACAGAGGTACTCACATTTCAACAACACTATAGGTAAAGCAAAAATGATATAGCTATATGGTTATAGATGCCAAGACAGAAAAATGAGAATAACATGATCAAAAAAACAGAATGGTGTGACAAAAGTTAATTAACTTGAGAAAGCTTAATCAGTTGGGAATAGGTCCACAACACAGCATCTAAAAGTTTGACCTTGAAAGGCAAATTAAAATACTCCCAAAAAAAACCAGCCTTTTCAGATATACGTTGGCCGATCGTTCCTAAGAATCTACCCAAGGGGCATGGATAGATCACATGTTGATGCCTGAAGCCAC
Organism: Fraxinus anomala; assembly: GCA_903798345.1. Taxonomy (NCBI): domain Eukaryota; kingdom Viridiplantae; phylum Streptophyta; class Magnoliopsida; order Lamiales; family Oleaceae; genus Fraxinus; species Fraxinus anomala. Next base: position 7,919 of record CAIGRN010082883.1, on the reverse strand, counting down.
AGTATAGAGATGTGAAAAAAACAAATAACACTGATACCAAGCTTCAGCAGAAACTAAATTAATCAGTCATCTAAAAATAATATACGATGCACTTGTGCACCATATTCACATAACAATTTTGCATCAATATCATTAAATCTTATTATTATAAAAACCACAACAAAGGAACATTGATTTACAGACAGCAAATACCAACTACATCGAAGTCCATCGGTGGAAATAAAATACTGGCAAAAAGTTTCAGTTTTAACCCTGAATAATAATGTAGATGGTACTTGATAATATCCCAACACCAGGAAGGGAAAACAATGTCTAATATCTAATAACCACTTACATGGTACAAAGATGTCGATACCAAAGTTTCATATGGCTCATTAAGAGTAATCACGCCTCCAACTCCAAGCTGCTTCAGCCGAGGCACGTCCTTTGGAAATGGAACAGCTCCCAACAAGAGAAACTGCATAAACATAATGAATTGAAGAAAAGAGTAGCAATAAGACCCTTTTTCCTTGCTTCTATAGCATAGTCCAGAAAACAAGGTTATAATCAGATTAAGAAGAATATCCAAATATCCACTATAAACTCAACTTGATTAGACTTATTTGCAAGACCCAAAAATAAATTCAAAAATGTGATAATATTTTTCAAATTATAGATCAAAAGTGGTAGCTTTCTTAGATGATATGTTACTTGACATCGGTGTTGGGTGCCCTTGAAATTGACAATGAGGGGGGCACTGAATAGAACATCAATAGTTTTTTTTTTTTTTTTCTCTTTATTTTTTTTTTAAAGAAAAACAACATTCTTCTGCAAGCAGTTGTTTGAGTTCTACAAATTCAAAGGAAAATTAAATTTATGTTGACCCTTATCCTCATGAAAGAAATGTGTTTGATGCTTTCTCGCACATATATAGTAACGCACCCACAAAAACAAGAAAATCCCAAACACTAAATTAAAATTTAATAGAGAAGCACCGATGAATAAATAAGATTAATACAGTCTACACACAGCAAATTAATGTCATGCCCTATACCTGATCGATCTGATCCCACCATCTGAACTCAGCTTGGATCTTATTGCGAAAGACGTTGTACAAAAGGGTCGGGTAAAATAAGATCCGAGCCCCAGCTCCGACTAGAGCTCTTTTAGCATCCACCGGAACTATGATCAGCCTTCTTTCTTGATCATCATCATTATTCTCACACCAATTGGTATCGATACTACAATCGATCGGTTCATCCAGTTGCTCAATCTTCATCACGATCAATATTAACAATCGCAAAAACCACAAAATCCTACTAAATTGATTTGATTTAAGTCAAAACTACTGAAAAAGTGGGGATAGTGAAATGAAAACCTAATCAGCACAATCTATGAACCAAACCCTGAAATTTCCATTGGAGATTGTCAAACTCAATCGATCTATGCCATGATTGGTAAATTAATTGATTATATATGGGTGATTAACCAAAATTAAAGTGAAGCAAGAATTGGGAAGCAAAATAGTTCAGAAATTAGAGGAAACTAACGATCATCGAGAGTGGATTGTAGAGTGGCAGTATCTGAGGGAGGAAATCGAGGATTTTGGGAGTGAAATTGTGAACAAAAACTTAAGTTTGATGAATGGAGAGGCCAAGGGAATCGAAAGTCAAATACTTGCCTTTCCTCTCCGTTTATCTGTTTTTTTTTTTTTTCTGTGAGCCATGTTTGGCTAAGCTAATAATTAATTTTTTAATTGTTCTCAAACATGTATAATTTAAATTTGAGTGAAATACTTACTTGAATTAAAATGAAGTATTTTATATATTTCAAACATTGATAAATAAAAAAGTAATTCTTATAATTACTTATGAGTAAAATTTTGAGGCTTAGCCAAACACGAAGCTTTCAAAAGAATGGTGAATAAGTTCCCTCAATAATCTTAACTGCTAAGTAAGATGAGGATTTTTTATTGAAAAACTGTGAATGGGATCCTCAATGTTTAATAAAATAAACAAGTAGGTCTCCAACTTTTCATTTTTTGTATTTCAATCCTCAACATTTCACATTTATAACAATGAAGTCTCTCGCAAACTATTTAAGATTGTTTTCAATTTTACAAATAAATTAAAGATAAGTAAAATGGAAAAAGGAAAGGGTTAATTCCATTAGTGATTATTATATTTTCACGGGAAAAATATTTTATCAAATTGTTGTCTTTATTGTTTATCTTGCTTATTTAAAAATATGAAAGATAAATACATCTTTTTATTTACTCATGAAGAATTTTTTGACCATCGTCAGAGATAAGATGTCCTAATTAATAAAAAAATTTGAGAACAAAAATCCGGAAAAAAAAAAAGTTAAGGACATAAATTCGAAAATGAACAAATCATAGGACTTTCATTGCAATTTAAATGTGGTGCCCATTAACAAATATTATAGTGCAAACCCTAATAAAAAATTGAAACATCTAGATAAATTAAGATTATTTTCGAATAAATTGAAACTTCTAGATAAATTAGGATTATTTTCGAATTCTTTAGTCGAATGGGTAGAATTATTCTCTAACCATTTCAATTCTCAATTGCAAGTGGAGAATAAATATTTTGTATCGAGAATAATTTTTTATATAAAGTAATAACTTAGTCAAGTCCACACAACTTGTTTTATTTTTATTTTCACGACAAAATAGAAATAGACGAGTTTCAATTAAATTCGTCCATGTTAAGAAGTTTATCGAATTGGTACTTTCTCTCTATTAGAATCGAGTAGCCATTCTCTTGAAAACATTTGTTATTGGTTGGTACATATCATTTGCTTTAATTTTATAGCTTTCAGGGTTGATATTATCTTCTTCTTGTTGTCTTTCTAATTTTTCTTTTTAATTTAGAATATATGAGAACAAATTTTTTCAGCTTGAAGATTTTTTTATTTTTTTTTTATTTTTTGTACTTTTTGCACAAGTGATTATGTACCAAATTGCTTTTCAAATTTAGTTTATAAAAATTCAGAATCTTTGCACAGGTATTCCTTATGGTCCTTATTAGCTCATTAAAATTTTAGTATCAGTGAAATTAATTTACAAATATTTTTGTATATGTCTAAATGCCTTTTATATTTTGAAATTTTAATAATCGAGAATTAAAAACCAATTAAATATTGAGAACGAATAATGAAAATTTAAACTAATTAAATATAGAAAACGAGTAAGCAACTCATCTATCTAGATTAGAACTAGGTTGGGAGTGGTTCAGTTCGATTCCCGTTGAGAATTGCAGTCGAATCGAAAATCAATGGTTCTTTGATAATGAAATCATTTGGTTCCATTTGTAGTATTAAAACCGAATCAGAACTCAAAATATTAGATTCCAATTTGGTTCGATATTTGATTTCAGAACCAAAACTTTTGAAAAAGTAAAGAGCTAAGTTCAGTGAAAAAAAATAGAAAAAATGATTACTTACTTAATTGGGTCCACAGAAAATATTATTATTTTTAACAAATTGTAAAAAAAAAAAAATTTAAAATTAAAGAAGTTTTAATGCTTCCGTTTCTTGGTTCTGGGGTTCAAAACTAAAATCGAAACCGATCGGTTCTAGGTTCAGAGAACCAAAATCAATAAAAAAACACGCTCAGAATTGGACTGAACTAGTTGGCTGAGTTTGGTACTATTATTTTGCCCACACCTAGCAAGGGGACTATTCTAAATTGTGTTGTTAATTTATTGTGTTTTTTTTTTTTTTATACCAAGTGTCTACCTTCGGCGACTAATCTTGGGATCTGCGATCCGGCCCCTCATTACACAGATCAGGTAAACCGCAGGATGTGTCCCAAACTGATCAGGGTCCAAGAGATCTTCAACTGAATTGTCAAAGTGTCGAGCGAGTCAAACAGATGTTGCACCTTACATTCCAGGAGAACTCATGTCTTCCAAGAAAGAGTCTGCCTTCCAAGAGCCCCCATGGATCGAACCCGCGATCTCTGATCTGCCAGCATTGAAAAGCCCCATTCATTATCAAGGGATAAAGGCAAATATTGTAGCCCATGCTCTTGCACAACTTGATTTTTCTTCTCATTTTCATGTTGTGTAGACTAAAGAAACTCCGAAACTTCATTGTTAATCTTTTATCTCGAGATATTATTTCTTGAACGAGTTTACGATTTACAATCAAAAAATATAAAAAACCTTCTCTTTCCCCATTCTTCTTCTCTTTTTTGGGTTTTTTCTCTTCTCCAAACAAAAGAAGACGAGAGCCCACCAAATCCCACTATCAACCACTAAAATTAATATGCTTTATTTTCATGACATTTACCCATGGAAGAAACACATACTGAACCTCTTTTGCAATCATTTGAGCTTACATTAGTGGACTCTCCATACATTTCCCAAGTTAGGTGAATCAGATTCACATGAGCGCTAATAATTTTGTGAAGAAAAAGTAAAGCAACGAGACTTTGAAAGCTAAAGTTTAACGTGTCAATAGAGAAATGATTAATTGAAAGAACGCTAGCATCACATGGAGAAGTTTTTTTTAAAAAAAAGTAAGATCTCCAGTTAATCAAAGTTTTTGTGCTTTGGTCCTAAGAATACTCCAAAGAAACTGGTATATGATGGATACACAAAAGTGATGAATGTGATTTGACTATGAAACTATTCATGTCTCTTGTTCTTGGTGCGACCTTAATGAACATGTCAAGTAGTTGTAGGATGGCAACAGGATGAGACAGGGTGGGGTTGTGGGGGCATCCATTCTCGTCTTCCGTCCCGTCGAATATTTTTATCTTCTTGCCCCGCGCCAATACTCGGTTGGAATGCGAAGTAGATCCTCCCTTGTCCCGTTTACATCCCCATTTGTTTTTTTATTTTTTGCTTTCATTTTTTAATGTTTTTAGTTGTTAAAAATCATTATTATTTTTTCAACTTGTATAAAAATTCACGTTCCCTTTAAAAATGATGATGATTATTTTCTTGTGTGATAAAAAATTAGATTTTGCTAGTGGTACATCATCATATACATCGGGGTGTACACTCCCCTCACATGAGGGTGGGCCTACTTGAATAAAAAAATATTTTACACAAGTGGATCCTACCCCCATGTGAGGAAAGTGTACATCCTTATGTATATTTTTTGATGTACAACTAAAATTATTCTGAAAAATTTGCATTTTGAAATCAATTTTAACATCCTCATCTCAAGGCAACAACCCTGCCCCATATACCCGATTACGAGGGAAATCATCATCCCATTCAAGGTGGAAGCTGCGAGTATAACGAATTACTTTGCCATTCCTAAGTAGTTGAGTTTTTTGAAGAATATACTTTGATGAAGTTACAAGTGAACTAATCTTATCGCCATTCAATTATAAAATTTTCCATGTTGGACTTTAATAGAATAAATGGAGTCGGTATACAAGGAAACATGTTTAAAAAATACATATAAATGATACTTCTTTTTGAAGCAAAAATAGATAATTCTTTTATCTCCTGCTGTTTATGTTATTAAAGGAAGTTGATTAATTTATACCACAACATATAAACAGTACAATCCATTTGGCATCTTCCTATTGGCCTATTAGGTATAATTATTGTGGTACTCAACATGTCACTATTCACATGTGAGTACACGTTTGGCTAAAAAGTTACCACTTATAATTAAATAAGTAAATCTTTAAAATAATTAGCTTTCATTTGTCCAACGCTGTACAGGCAATTCATATTTCTATTTTCCATGCTCTCGAAGGAGTCATATTATTTAGATCATGTTCTAAACAGATTCTTTAAAACTCATTTTTTTTTATCAAATTTATTTTTGATCATAAATTCTATCAATAAAATAAATTTGCATGTGAACTAATAATTTTTTTCCTACTTTTTAACTATGTCTCTCGATTCAATACTGATTCAAATTGTGTTGATGTGTCAGAAGAAAGATAGTTATATCGATTCGGTATTCAGACCCTAAAAAATTAACTTTTAAAAAAAAATTACATCCAACATACCCTAATTATTGCTGTTCTATGGCTTCTTTTTTGAATTTACAACATAATGTTACTACACACGATGAAAATTGTGTAGACAATCTCGCAATGCACATCCACGATGTAAATTTCACGTGAATGTGTCGATCCATAAATCCCAAACCATAAAAAGAAAAAAGAAGAAGAAATCGCTTTTATTTATTCAAATTCACGAAATTATAATATTTCAAAATGCATTAAAATTCAAATTATTTAATCATTTAAAGAATCCTAAGTTGTCGTTTAGGTGCTCATATTTCAGCCACAAAATCTACAGTAAGATACTAATCATAGTACATAATTAGTAAACCCAATATCAAGTTCCACCAATTGACTGGTCAAGTACTGTAGTAAAAGGAAAGGAAAGCTGTACACTACTTTCATGGCACGGTCTTGAAGTTTACGGCTCAACAGCAAAATAATATATACGTGTATATATATATTTAGTCATTGTTTGGCATTTGGAACAGCGATTGATGAGAGAATGTATTGTTGAAAAAAATGAAAAAAATTTAAATTTTTGTGTAATATTATTTTATTCGAAGAATATGTAATTAAAACGAAAATAGTGAAATTTTTTAATAGGCGGCTGATATTGTCAAAAATAATTGAGTCCCACGAAAACGAAGATATGTATATAAACAGTAAAATTAAATCAATTTTAATCCTATCAACCATCAATGCATTATTGCATTAACCAAATTCTCTCAACCCTACAAATGAAATAGGTCATCCTATCAAGATTTTACAGTATTGAACATGGAGAAAATCTTGATTCTAGCAATTTTTTTTTTCAGATTAATTGTTATTGAGGCTGCAGTCAGTGTAGGTGGTGGCATTGGGGTTGGAGTTGGAGTAGGCGGCGGCGGCGGCGTTTGGGTGGGTGGAGGTATCAACACCAGTCCAAATGCTCCATCAGCCGGTGCTCCACAGGTGTCGAAACTCAATGCGGCATACAATGCTCTTCAGGCCTGGAAATCTGCAATTACTGATGATCCAAATGGGATTTTGAAGACATGGGTCGGCTTAAATGTGTGTGCTTATAAAGGGGTTTTTTGTGCAGATTCTCGAGATTATATGGGAAGTTCAACTGGCCTAGTTGTAGCAGCCATAGATCTGAACCATGCCAATCTTCAAGGAGTTCTTGTTAAACAACTCTCTGCACTTACAGATTTGTCTCTTATTCATCTCAACAGTAACAGATTCAGTGGCACTGTCCCTGAATCTTTCAAAGAGTTCACATCTCTCACTGAATTAGATCTCAGTAACAACAGATTCTCAGGCCCTTTTCCCATTACAGCTCTTTACATTCCAAATCTCAAGTATTTAGACCTCAGATTCAACAGTTTTTCAGGGCCAGTTCCTGATTATCTCTTCAACAAACAACTTGATGCAATTTTCTTGAACAATAATCAGTTTGATTCAGAACTTCCACAGAATTTAGGCAACTCTCCAGCTTCTGTTATCAATTTGGCTAACAACAAATTCAGTGGGAACATCCCTTTCAGTTTAGGCTACATGGGTTCTCAAGTAAAGGAAATCTTGTTCCTAAATAATCAACTAACAGGTTGCATCCCAGAAGGTGTTGGATCATGGAGTGATTTACAAGTTCTTGATGTGAGTTCAAATTCATTGATGGGTCATTTGCCTGATTCCATATCATGTTTGAGCCAAATTGAAGTGTTGAATTTGGCCAACAACAAGCTGTCTGGGGAATTACCAGATTTGGTTTGTGAATTGAGAAGCTTATTGAATTTGACAGTGTCATCCAATTTCTTTTCTGGGTTTAGTCAAGATTGTGCCAACTTGAACATAGGATTTGACTTCTCATACAATTGTATTCCTGGGGAAGAGATGCAAAGACCTCAACCGGATTGTTCTATGATTCCAGGGATTGGACTCAGTTGCCTTAGAATCCCTG
>CAIGRN010082871.1:0-24968 GCA_903798345.1 Fraxinus anomala | reverse complement strand
AAAAAAAAAAAAAAAAAGACCCAAATCAAAGTTGATCAAACTACGATGCCAAACGTAGCAGTCTTCTAAGCAGCAAGCTGCTGCCGCATCAATCTGTTGCTGCGTTTGGCAGCTAAAAATCTATGAATTAATTTTTTTTTGCTGTAAATTCTTGATCTTTCTCGTCATATCTTCAAGGTCTTCAATTACTTTACAAGATCCAATAATTACAAGAATTACATAATTCCTATATTCTTTAGGCTCACAATTTTGAATCTATGAAAAGAAAATTAAACCAAGATGATGGAATTGTAATCCACATATCTTGTTACATACTCGAAATAACGAATTATATCAAAAGTTGGCCACAAATAATTGTATAACAGTTTAAAATATATCAATCATTCAATCAACATATAATAAATTATTTTTAGACATCGCTTGACTAGAACATGCAATCAAGAATCAGAAATAACGAGCACACGGACGATCTAGTTTGCTTCAATACTAGTTGTTAGAATGCGGAAACATAATTATCCAAAAATTAAAAAAATTCTTTAATTCAATAAACAAGATCGTCTAGATGTTCACTTATATGTTATATTAGGATAAATGATTCAAATCTTTACCTATATCCGATTGTTAATTCTTAAATAAATTCTGAATCACGAATCTCCAATTTTTTGTATCTCGAGCTTCTAGCATTTTAATTTCAAGAATTTGATGTTTCAAACCTCCAAGTCTTCTATTGTAGTTTCTAAAGTCAAGACTACACCGATTGGTGGACACCTTATTTTAATTAAGTCAAGAAACTAATTCTTGAATTGGACAATAAGAAATTTTTTTTTTTCTCTTTCTCCAATTTGAACACTATGAAATTATGTATTATGATTGTTCTTGGATTTCTATATCCATCAAGTCTCTATTTATAGAGATAAAGATGTTCTAATTCATATACAATAATAATTCCAATTTCAAATAAGAATCTTTATTAAGATCCAAACATGAGTTTTAATTAAAATCCAAGTCCAATTTGTTTACATTTAATTACGTGCGTAATCCTAGAGTTTCAATTACAATTATAGCTCCTGTTTGATCTCCATTTTTGTATAGAATGTATTATAAAAGTACTTTTTTGGAGAATGTGTGGTTAAAAAATAAATTTTTTTTTTTGAAATATGTGTATAATTATTTTATGGAAAAATGTGTGATTGAAAATGAATTTTGAAAAAATCTATTATTGAAAAAATGGGGCTCAAATAGGAAAAAGCTTACAACTTCCATAATAATTATAATTGAGTAGAAAACTTTATTATAATTATAATTAAGTCCAAAACTATTATAATTACCGTAAATAAGTATCGATACTTTATCATAAGGATCTAATCAGATATATATTATCCAACCTTCAATAATTAAATCATGTCTAGTCGACCCTAGACCACCTAATCTAATTATTAGTTTTTATTTTTTTCACTAAAGGCAGAAAACTGCACTCTTATAATGTATAAAATTACAGAAGTCAATAAATCTGTAATACTTTTATCTGACTTGCCATATATGCATTTTATCACCGTTTGAGATTCAAATATTAGGTACGAACATAAATGAACGTTTTGTCAATCTAATTATTCTTATTAACTTAAGTACCATTTTCTTCAATGGTTCTATGAACTAACCACATATGTCGAAGTTTAACATTTCTAAATATTGAGCTCAAATTTTAACCGTTCAACATAAAATAGTTAAATAGTCACTCTACCCAATTTTCAGGGTGACGGGTTTTGGCACGAATTCATGTTTTCTACTTTACTCATTCTCAAGTTTCCAACTCATCGAGATATTTGACCAATCAAATTAATCTCACCCATTTGCGAATCAAAGAATCATTAAAATCACGAAAAGATATACATAACCCTGTCAAGGGATTTAGATGAAACACACAGCGATCAAGTAGAATTTAATTATCCACACGACCATGGAATTACACATGACACATGGTCCATTCAATACACTCTAAGCGTACTAGTGTCACATTTAACTATTTATGTGATAAGGACAAATCACAAATTCGAATAGTGAATTGGTCAACACTACAACCTTCTAGCACAGGGTGCCAACCGTTACACATTGATTGTGAACAAATTATTTATAATTAAAATATAAATTGTGTCTACTGTATTTCTCAATGCAAGTACCCAATTTATATTAGCACAAGTGATCATGTTCAATAATAAATAAATACACTAAATGAAATAAAAATAATTTTATTTTTAATATAAGAATATTGTTATTTTTATATCAGCAAAATTAGACTATATGGGCACATAATCCAGAGAGAGAGAGAGAGAGAGAGAGTAAACTCATTTATTTTAATAATGATTACATTTTAATTTTATGATTCTGTATGGTATAATTTTTTTTTTAAAAAATAAAATTTACATTATTCCTACTTTTGTTTTGTACAAACTATTTATTAGTTATCAACCAAAAGTCTTTGTATATTACATATTCAATTTCATCTTAATTAAAAGTAATTTTTTGGTACGTAACAAATTCATAAATAATGACTTGATATTAAAAAATCAAGAAAAAATGTTTGACTATAATTTATTCCGCAATATTTTAGATAATAATAGATAATTCATTTTGAACACACCTTATACACAAATGTGAACATCGTGTTATTGGTCCTAACGGGAAGCTTACTGGCCTTGCAAGTTGAAGATCTTGGAATCATTATTTTGGGATTTCTGAATTGATTTTTTAAATAATAATAAAATCACTGGCAAAGTCAAGCTCGTCATATTCCACTATAAAGATAACACTAACGATTTTCAGATGTTACCTTGAGCTTTTTTCTCACCTATTCAAAACCTTTTGTCACACGACAATCCCCAATCTCAAAGAATTAGCAAATTTCAATTCGTCTGTCAACTTTCACAACTCCTCACATTCTGACCAATTTCATGTCCTATCATGATTTTATGCTTGCCTGCCTGCCTGCCTGCCTGCTCACGTGATAAACGATTTATTTCATTTAAGTCCGGTTTAATACATCTAACAAAATTGTAAAAAAATTAAGTCAAAATTAATTAATTTTAATTACACATGTCATAATATTTACAATTTTTGTCAATCTTTCAATCATACATTTCATCAATTTAAATTAAAGGATAAACCCCAACCTTGAGGGTCCCCCACCGCCCCACCCCTAGAGCATTGTGGAAGAGGTAAATCGCGGGATGTGCCTCAACAGACCAGGGTACAAGAGCTGTCATACTGGTGCCTACAAAGAGTCCAATTCCAAACCCTGTAAGAGGCAGTAATCGAACCCTCACACTGCGGCTGCCAGCTCAACAGAGACTACCCCACTCTTATTCTTTGCACCACTGAGCTATGCCTCGGGGGGCTCATCAATTTAAATTAAAATATATTAAAAGTCAGGTTTTTAACTACATCAAACAAGGACTTAGAATAAATTCTGACTGGACTTTAGCCTTTAGGGTATATATTTATTACTTATGTTAACATCTCCGACAAATTCATATTGTGCAAGTTGAATTTACTTTTTATCAAAAATAATATAGGCAAAAATTATATAATTAAGTGACTACAAGCCTTAAATTCAATTTTTTGTTTTTTTTTTTAGTATCGGGTCAAACCATTCATGATCCTCAAATTTGACATTTTTTTTTTTTTTGGAAGATGATAGAATAGATCTTGGTTTTGTTTGAAAAAGAAATTGAACTGTTTCCTTTTAAGAAAAAAGTCCAATTATAGTCCAAGACATTAGAAGATAGTGCTAAAAACAAAATTTTGTGACTTCAAAGAGATGCTACAATTTGTGATGTACTTGTTTTCAAGTCAAATTCTTCTACTCGTGCACATTTTTTGTCACTAGAAGGTATTAGCAATTCATTTCTCCTGGGATAGATGTAGAAGTGTTCTATTGTCACACATTATGTGCATGTTTGGCAAAGCATATAGGTATTTGTAAATTCGATCAAATTCCATTTTAATTTATATATTTCATAAGACTCACAACTTTTAAATATTTTTTAACCATACATTTCTTAAAATTCATTGCTTATAACACTTCAAAATTTAATGCATGTTTCTCAAAGCTTATAATTGCTTATAAGTGGAGGTCATGGGGTTTCGCATTACTTGATGGTTGGAGACTCATATGTACTTTTTGAAAAAGGTTAGGGACCTCAATTGAATTTTTTTCCTTTTCCTTCTTCTTTTTGACCTTTTTAAGGTAGAGAGTAGAACTGTCATTTTGCATGACATTAATGGAAAATTTGGATGAAAATGATTGGGAGGGTCTATCTGAGTGAATTACTGAAGGGCTGAAAATTATCCTTGTTACTAGAATTTAATGAGGACAAAATTGAGACAAAGTTGAAAAGTTGGGGACCCAAAATTTACCCTTGAAAACTAAATATTATCATTGATATATTTACAAATTATATCGTTAAACTAATTCTGAAATATAAATAAGCACTATACATGTAACGGCCCTGGTATCTATATCCAAAGTGTTAGCTTACGTACTATCTGCTTTGGGTTGACATATGCCAACTTACCCCTCTCACGATTTTTTATCATGTCCTCCAAGATTCAAACTTAAGACCTATGCTTAATGAGATACTTAAATTTGAACTCAAGACCTCTGCCTAATGAGAGACTTAAGTTGAAACCTAATTGTCTCATTAGATAGAGGTATTGTGTTCGAATCTTAGAAGACGCGATAGAAAGCCGTGAGGGGGGTAAGTCGGCATATGGTGGACATACATAAGCTAATGACTTGGATATAGAGACTCGAGTCATTACAATAAATGCGCATCTTTTGTAACTGCCCCGGTCTATATACCCAAACCTTTAGCTTACGTACTGTCCGTTTTGGGTAGGCCTATGCCAACTTACCCCCTCATCTATTTCTATCGCTTTCCCCAGAATTCAAACTCAAGACCCAATTGGTACCAGCATTCAATTTTACTCTTTCATCAGGTAGAGGTCTTGCGTTTGAATCCTCGGAGAAGCGATACAAAGCCGTGAGGGGGTAAGTGGGCATAGGCCCACCCAAACCAGAAGTATGTAAGCTAATAATTTGGATATGGAAATTTGGGTCATTACATCACAAATAGAGTAAAACTTATGAGTAATAAAACATTATTCTAAAAAATTGAGCTAACGAAGTTCATGGACCTATAATGACTGTCCTGAAATAGATTGGTCGAGTTTTGATCTAATAATTTAACGAGCTAGGTTGTCCCAAGCCTCATTTTGACACCATCATTAGTCCATCAAAACATATGGAATTGAGAATAATTCTTAAATTAACTTGAAATAAAAATTTATTTGCAAGTTTTTTAAATAAATATAAATACAAGTATTGTTAGGCTTTTTGTGAGGAGGCTTCAAATCATGACCCACATGGCAAATCGCTAAACAAAGTCAACAAGGTCCACACTCTACATCACCTCCTCTTGTTTGAAGCGTGGCACCTGAGTAGTCGAGGTGATGGACCACTTCAGCCAAAGTGTCATGTTGTGGCCCAGTTTCCATAGCCAAGGCGAAGTGCCACACGCTGGAAGGAGAATATGTAAGGCTTTTAGCCTCTATACTGATGGAAAACATATTCCATTTTACACTTCCCTAGGAGATATTTCGTACAGATCTATCAATGGCTCCTTGATGTGACAACTCACTATAGTGAATACTTTAAGGTCAAATTGTCAATGTATATATTAGAAGTCAGACCTAATCTCTAGGTTGGTAGTTTTTCAGAATCATTAAACACCTTATAAATGTATCTAGCATATGATGGATCAGATGACAGGTCGATTGTTAGGATAAGGCCACGTGTTTTCCATCGATGGTCAGTATCTTCTTCTACTATAAAAGTTCATACATTGTGTCAATCTAAGGTAACACAACTTATACATTCAAACAATGAACGTCCTCGTTCTATATTCACTTGATATCATCCCGGTTTCGACCCGTCGATACTTAGTGGCTCATATCTCTAGCAAGTCTCACACCCTTTTACCTATACCTTGACTGAATTGATCGTCAGAGTGCACACAACCGCCTCCCTCCCACTCTATAGAAAGCTACGTGCAGCTAATGGTTTGTCCAAGGCTGCAAGTCTAGAGGCTTACATAGACGCGAGATGACTTGGGATATGTTAGTCACGTTATCCATATATTTTTTGAGGTCAATAGATGGTGCCATTATTGGAAAACCATATTATAATCACGAGCATACCCATGGACAAATCTTAGAGAAAAAATATTCCAACTCTCCCCTTGAAAAGGCTTTGAATATGTGGGAGTCTCCAAGAGAAGAAATTTGGAGCCCAACACCATGTGTAGGTGTTCATATTCATTGAAAAAGAAATACTTCGTTAAGAATCCACCTGAAAAAAAAGCCCTTCTTTTTAAGAAAATAGGCTTTCTACTCAGAAATGAGGTCAAGTAGTGAAGAAGCTCCACCTAGAAGGAATATGGAGGCCCTTGAAGAAGGGGTCTCTCAGAGAATTGTCCCAGTAGGTCACCATCGACCTACTGCCAATACAGATAAGGTGAAATGAGGGTTGCAACTCAACTTACTCGAGAAGTGGCCACCATGGCCACCAATATGAGAGACATTACTCGATAAAATGTTGCTATGCAGTAACTCTTTATGCAAATGCAAGGTTAGGTGGGTTATCATATACCTTAAGACCCGCCTCAGCCGAGGTGACAAATGCCCTAATACGCATCCCAAATGGGATACTTTTCCCAAGAGAAAGAAGGGGTCCAGAGCTAAAGAGCCCAATCCCACTAACAAATAAGAGGTGCAAGCCTCCTGAAAAGAAAGGTGGGAGTGAACATGTCTTTACACTATGTGTCTGGTCAACCTAAAGAAGTCCTGTTTAATTTTCCACCTGAATAAGAACACAATGCCTCAAAGGTCTAGTAACTTCTTTGATAGGATCCGCCTGACAATGCTTAGGAAGAGCCTCAACAACTGCCTCTTGTGTTGAGGCCATATGAGCACATGCAAAGTCAAGCTCCACAAGCTCCCCATTTAGAAATAGGTGTGAAATGACGGGTGATGAGAAATTAAAAAACAAAGCTGGTCCATCTTAACCACCTTCCCTAAGGAGGAAGATTCAGATGGACCATAAAAGTCCTATGACCTTGATGATGATGATGAAAATCTACCATTCTCACAAGGATTGAGGGATGCCCATGTTCCAAACAACTTTTTACCTCTAAGAATCCCGAAGTATGAGGGAAGATTTGACCTAGCTAATCACCTCAAAAATTATAAGACTCACATAAGTCTGAGATATGCCTTGCCATTCGTGAAATGTAGTTCTTTCCATCTAACCCTCAATGGAGTAGCTAAAGTATGGTATAGCAGAATACCAGCAAAAAAACATAAGAAGTTGGGCCGACCTCAAAAAAACATTCTTCAGTCGCTTTGTAGCTAGTAAAGAGGAAGAAGCCCTTATCTAGCGCCTCAAAGACATGAGGTAACAAGCCGACGAGACGTTAAAAAGCTTCTTAGTCCACTTCACCGATGAGATGACCTACTGTGAGTAGATCAATGATAAGGAGGCCTTCTCAGCCCTAAGAGGAGGCCTCAACATGAACATACTCTCCTTAAGAGATGTACAAATAGGAACCCCATCAACTATGACACTTTGGTGAAAATGATGAGATGAGAAATAATTTATAAATAACTGATTGACCATCGCAATAGAGCCACCATGGGGCTTCCGCTCCCTAAAAAGAAAAAGATGTCTCAGCTCCTACCTGGTAAACCATCAATGTACCCAAGTTGGACACACAATCACCCAAACTTAGAGCTAAGCCCTTACCACAGCTACTTTGAATGTTGCCATGTTGGTTTACGAAGAAGTGATGTCTACCACCCTAAGACAACATCTCTACCAAAGAGGTAGAGGTAGGGAACAAAGTGAAAGATCTAAGAGAGACGAGCATGCCTATTATGAATACCATCAAATTTATGATCATGATAAGAATGATTACAGAGACGTAATCCAAAACACGAAATGGATTGATCCTTGTGCCATTAGGATAGATGAACATCTCCATAAGGGAATTTGCCCATGCATAGGTATGACCATCAGCCTAGGTGAGAAGACGTCTTAAAGAAAAGTCCCTAGCTAAAGAAGAGAGAAAAATATAAATAGGCTCAAAGATGGGTAAAGGCAGATGTGAGACCTCCCAGCGGATGTAGATAATGAGCCTATCCAAGAGATAGACACGATCTTTTTGGGGATTAGTATATTGGAGGCGAAACTAGGGATGCCCATATAAATTATGTAAGGGAGGCTAAAGACCCTCCAATGGCAAGTTTCATAGTCAATAATCATTGTCCCTAATAGGGTAGAGAGGTATAGCCCATCACCTTTACCTAGGAAGACGCGACATGCCTGCACTATTCCTACTATGATGCACAATTGGTAAGAGTTGTAGTAGCACGTAATGGGTTGAAGTGAATGCTAGTGGACAATGGAAATTCAATCAACATCCTGTTTGGTTCTGCCTATGATCAGATGCAAATGGATCATGAGCTGACCCCTATGAATTCTCCGTTGTATGGATTCACAAGTGATAGCATTATCATCACAATAGAGAAAATTATGATCGCATGGATTGGGGCTTCATTTATTCTGTATTAGAGGCATTTGGATTTGATCTCCTAGTGTCATTTTTCTATACTCCTAAATGGCTGCCCATGTAGTTTTTTTCTTCCTTACGAGGGCTTAGATAGGGAGATCCTATCTCACCATCCTTTTTCATCATAGCTGCAGATTACTTGTCATGCTTGCTCACTCAGAGGTTTCAAGAGTATCCCAATATGTGTTATAGGTAGTACTCTTGTCTCACACCTTTCATTTGTTGATGATATAATCATATTCGCCAACGGCTAGAAACAGTCTATTAGGAGGACTTTTGGATGTCTGGAGCATTATAAGGGGGTCTCGGTCAGTTGGTGAATAGGGATAAGAGCGAACTCATACTACCCAATGGGCATCTATTAGTTAGATCAGGCAATTGGAAATTTTGACTTGTTTTTTACACCAGCAGCAGCCGTTCACTTATCTGGGAGTCTCTTTATTAAGGGGACAAAGAGGAGCTTTATTTATGATGACCTTATCCAAAACGTCAAGGACATGATCTCAGGTTGGGCTTCATGACTATAATCATATGGGGGCTGTATTATTTTACTGAGGTCAGTGCTCTCATCCATGTCATTACACCTTATTCAGATCATGAGGTCCTCTAAAGTTATCATTGGTGGAGTTGGAAGGAGATTTGCCTTCCTATTGATGAGGGTGGTCTAGGCTTTAGGAGATTATATGATGTGGTGGACACCTTTTCCATGAAGCTCTAGTGGTTATTTTGTTCTAGAGATCTCTTTGGGCCTAGTTCTTATGGGGCAAGTATTGTACGAGGACACACCCTTTATTTGTAGCATTTCTCTATTCAGCTTCTCCTACCTGGAAGAGGCTGAGATTAGTTGGGCCCTAGATAGAGCCATACATTGCATGGCACCTTGGTACATGTCAGATTTTCTTTTGGCATGCTTGCTAGATGGGTGAGATCACGTTGGCATCCCTATTCCCACACCGGCAGCACACATTAGCGAGGGTACATGATTTCTTTGATGATACTAGATAGGATATTGGATGTTTATTACTGGTTCTCCCTCTTCTTATGGAGGAGCAGATATGGGCTATACCTTTATATGCAGATGTCCCAGATCAAATTGTTTGGCGAAATACATCGGATGGTAGCTTCGCTACCAAGTCAGCATGGTAGTTCGTACATTCGGGATGCCATTTTCAGGATTCATACAGGTTACTATGGAGCTCCATTCTACCTGTCACTGTCTTATTCTTCTATTGGAGATTATGGCAGGACCTCATTCCAGTAGATGTGGTTATTTAGGGAATGATTGGATGCCAATTGGCTTCTTGCTGTCAGTGTTGTTCCGAGACTGAGACTATCAATCATATTTTCACTTGCAGTAGCATTTCCAATCAGGTATGGCAGCATTTTGGGGATATTTTTCAGATACCTATGAGTTCAGGAGAGGGAGTTAGACATAGATTCCAGAGATTGAGGTATTCTGGACATTATGTTCATTGTGGACACATTCACATTATCATTCCTCTACTGATATTTTGGTATCTATGGACTGCGACGAATGATGCGAAGCATAGAGAAATTCGCATAGTAGCTGGACGTATCATTTGGAAGGTCTATCGAATGATCTCTTTTCTTTATATGGAATGATTATTTTGAGTAGTGCATTGGTGAGGGTATTTGACATTTTGCACCCATATTTAGTATTTTTATGGACCCCACTTCCCCATCTCTTCCTATTCTAATTTGGTAGTGTACTCCATCAGTCGGATCTGTCTAGATCAATATTGATGGATGCGTCAAGAATGGTTATGCAAGTGAGGGATGCATCATCAGAGATCACGCAGGACAGTGTATCAGGGCTTTCTCAGCTTCGTATGGACCATGCTTGATATTAGAGACAGAGCTCCAGGCTATTCTTGATGAGATTTTACTAGCTCAAGGACTTGGTTTTTTAGCGATTTAGGTTGAGTCTGATTCTACAGTAGCTATTCACTCATCACTAGAGGAGGAGGACCATGGGCTATTCAGGACATACTCATACGTATCACAAATATCATATCCTTCGACAGAGATACAGTTTTTCACATTTACAGAGAATGAAACCAGGTTGTAGATACTTCTACTGTTGAGGGTTGGGAATATTGACAATATCAGGTATATGGACTACTTGACCTACCGTAACATATTAGGGCACTAGTACAAATTGACAGATATGGATTGCCCAGTGCCAGAGTTTGATTTTTATTTTTACTTCCAATTCTTGTTTTTGTCTTAATTTGCATTAGTTCTTACTGTAAAGGAAGTAGTACTACTTTGTTTACTACTTTATTCTTTGTCATTTATTTTCATTGTAAGGGAAGTAGTACTTCCTCATTTACTATTTTTATTATTTTCATGTAACCATGGTATTCTTTCGCCATAAGTGAGGACATATTAATAAAATTTTGGAGGTACTACCCTCTTTTAATCAATAAAAGTAGATAGGTAAGTCATTTCAAACAGTTTGCCACTATATGAAATTCCTTGTGGTAGATAACATGTTGACTTACCATAGAGTATTGGGAAAACTTACCACGAAAGAGTTACAGGGCCTTACTTCCATCCACCACTTGTGGATAAAGTTTTCTACGGAACATGGCATCACCATGGTTAGAAGTGATCAAATGGAAGCTAGAGAATGTTATGTAAACTCCCTAAGGAAAGTTGAGCCCCATGTTGTTACTAGATACTAAAATGACGACCACCTCAAGAAGGGAAAACTCTCGAACGAGGGGGAGATGTCGAAGTGATTGATGCCCTTGAAAAATGGATGACCTTTAAGAAAGAGAAAGCCTCAGAAGAAGAAGTCATGTATGATGAACTGGACCCTCGTATCATAGAGTTCGAATTTCAAATTGTCCCAGTTGAAGAACTCGAGAGTTTCTTGGTAGACCTCAAGACCCCCTACCAAAATGCTAGAAGTGGGAAGTGATCTACGAACGCCTTTACTTGGAGACATGAGGACATGGTAGGCATTGACCCAAAGGTTAGTTGTCATCACCTAAAGATCAATCCTAAGGTTGCCCCACATAGATAGAAGATGAGAGCCCTCAATCCCAGAAGGTATGAAGCCTTGAAGAAAGTGTTGAAGAAGCTGATAACTAATGGCTTTGTTATGGAAGCCACTTATTTGAAGTAGATCTCCAATCCAGTTTTGGTGAAGAAGTAAAATGACAAGTACAGGGTTTGCACAGACTTTTCCAACTCCCAACCAAGCTTTCCCAAATGATAGCTTCTCTCTCTCTCTAGGATAAACCAACTCATGGATTCAACCATGGGACACGAGTTGTTAAGTTTCATGGATGCCTATTCAGACTACAACCAAATTCCTATGTATCTCGTAGATGAGGAGAACATTTCTTTTATCACCGATAAAGGTCTATACTACTATAATGTGATGTCTTCAAATTAAAAAAGTCGGAGCCACCTACCAAAGGCAGGTAAAAATGATGTTCTCTGACCTCATTGGCAGACCATGGAGGTCTACGTAGATAACATGCTTTTAAAGAGCCTAAAGACGGAGGACCATGTGAAAACCTAGATTTTACTTTCCAAATCCTAAGGAGATACAAGATGAGATGAAATCACCTTCAGTGCATGTTTGGTGTCGTATCCGGAGAATTCTTAGGATATATGGTTAACCAAAGATGCATAGATGCCAACACTAAAAAATCAAGGCCCTGAGCCACTTTGTTTCCAAAGCCACCGACAAGTGCCTTCCACTTTTTAAAATTCCCAAAGAAATGAAGAAGTTCCAATGAAATGAGGAGGGGGAAAAGGTTTTCCAAGGGGCTAAAGAAGAACCTAAGATTGGCACTCATTTACTCAAAACCAAAAGCAGATGAGCCGCTACTACTCTACTTAGCCGTATCTGATGAGGCTATCAGTTTGGTTCTTATTAGAGAAGAAGATAACCATCAATTACGAGTATACTATGTTGGAAAAGCCTCTGCAAGAGGAGACACACTATTCAGATATGGAGAAACTCGCTCTCTCTATCGTCAATATTTTTAGAAAGTTGAGGCCATACTTTCATACCCATAGCATATATGTGCTAACCAACTTTCAACTAAAGGGGGTGTTTTAAAAGCCTGATGCTTCGGGGAGGTTGATGAAGTAGGCCATCGAACTCAGTAAGTTTCACTTGATGTTGTAGCGATATTCGCTAATGCATGGAAATGGTCCATAATAGAACCCGTTGAGCCATCCACATGCTCTTTATAGATAGCCCTCCATTGTATGTTGGTTTTAGTAAGTTTAGAAGGCCGCAAACTTAATTGTACAGTAAGGTTCAGGTTCAAAGCCTCCAACAATATTAAGATATATGATGCCTTCCTAGCTGGCCTCAAATTGGCCAATGAAATACAAGTAAAAAGGCTTCTGATAAGTAATGACTTTGCACTTTTTGTGAGCCAATCAATGGAAACTTCACCGCAAGAGAAAAGACATGACAACATACCTTAAACGTGTAATGTATCTCAACTCATATTTTGAAAAGTTAGAGCTAATGCAAATACCACATCTAGAAAACGCCCATGCTAATACTCTATCCAAGTTGGCTACCAGCAAGGACTTCTAGCTGCTCAAAATAGTGCCCTTGAACACTTATTTAGACCTTCCATCTTGAAGAAAAAAGTGATGTGGTTGGAAGTTACCCCTTCATGAATACAACCAGTCGTTGCCATCCTCAAGAACCAGACCTACCTGATAATAAGAATGAAGCCTACAAGCTGAAAAGAAGAGATTCATATTTTTTCTTTCAAAATGATATGTTGTACAAGAAAAGCTTCTCTTCACCCCTCATTCAATGCATAGGAGGAGAAGAGGCGAACTAAGATCTCCGGGAGATTCATGAAGGCATATGTGGAAACCATACCAGAGCCCCGCTCTAGCACAAAAAGTGTTTAAGCAAGAATACTATTGACCTACCTTGAAAAATGATGCACTTCATTTTGTGAGCAAGTGTAACAAGTGTTAGTATTTCTCCACCATTCAAAGATAGCCATCCTAAAAGCCTACAATTGTCTCAAGCCTATCATTTTTCAAGTAGGGAATTAATTCATAGGCCCCTTATCAAAGGGAAGAGGCAATGCAAGTTATACAATTATTGCCATTGATTACTTTATCAAATGGTAAAGGCTGAACCTCTAGCCAAAATAATCGAAGAAATACTTATAAGTTTATCTAAAAAAGCATTATATGTTGGTTTGGGATTTCCACTCAATTGTATTAGATAATGGGCAATAGTTCGACACTAAAAGATCAAGTCCCTCAAACAAATGGCCAGTCGAAGCTGTCAACAAAATCATCAAGTATACGCTAAAAATAAAGCTTGATGCCTCCAAAGGAGCCTGGGTTGACGAGCTCCTTCAATTGCTATGGGCCATTCGTACTATTAATCAAACTGCCATAGGGAAGAGTCTTTTCTCCATGGCCTATGGAGTCGAAGCTATGTGCTCAATAGAGGTAGGACTTCCCTCACTACATTGTCTGCACTTCAATGAGATATTCAATTACTAGTCGAGGAGGTGTGAACTTGACTTCCTTGAAGAAAAGTGGGATGACTCAGGTAAAGCTCGTCTCTTACTAGCGAAAAATGAACCGTCATTACAATACCAATGTCGAAAAAAGATCATTTCACATAGTGACCTCATACTGTGAAAGGTTTTCATTTCCACAAAGGAATTATGCGTTGACACATTAGGTCCTTACCACATTATGTAAGAACTATGACTTGGCACTTACAAGATTGAAGACCTGGATGGAAAGATACAACCTCATTCATGTAATGTTGAACACCTAAGAAAATACTATCAACGAAGTCTTATATATTCAGTAGGATGACCTTTCCCAGCTCTTCTAAGCTTGTTATGATCAATAAAATATTTTTTCTATCGCCATTTTTCTCATTCGCTCTAAGGATGTCCACTTCCAAAAGAGAGGTGAGAGGTGCCTCAATCAACTGGATCCTCAACCAAAGGCTCCACCTTGGACCCCCTACAGAGATGAAGCTTCCTATGAATACACCATCTACCTAGGAGAAGCCTTGCCATGGATGTGCATCCCCCATGTCTAGTGTGTTCGAGGCATCATTATCTAACCTATTTGAGGCGTCGTTATCTAACTTATCCGAGGTGTCAACACTTTGAAAATTTTACAAATTGGTTATTATTAAGTTGGCTCGCTCTGTTAAGATTGGCTTATCAATTATGGGATGGGACATCGTGGTTCGTCAAGAAGTGTCGAAACCAGTGCATAAAAACAAAAAAAAGAATCAAAAGTTGGCAAAATTAAGGGCTTAATTGATAAAGATGATTAATTACAAGAGGCTGAAGCATTTACTTTGGAAAGAAAAATGTAAACCGAAGGATCTACTGGCACTATGTTCCCATCCCTCACAGGCTCTTCCTCTTCATTCGCCTCAGCATTGGAGCTCCTGAACTTCATTGGTAGCCTGGATGTTAGGTTAACCTCCAAAAAGTCTCCCAAACTCTTCTTCAAGAATAGTTAAATCCAAGTTGGGGTGAACCTCCCTCAGGCGGGTAAGCATCAGTTGGGCATTTCAAAAAGCCCAGTAGTTAGTGAAGATGTCGTATAGCTCATCTTTTCGAAGTTGTCTATGTAGTTCTGGATTGCCACTTTGTGACCTAACTTCACCTCAGCTTCATATGACTCAATTTCTTCTCTCGAACATTCGTCGTTGCCTTAGTTCAGCTTTCTCTTTGTTCGAGGCCTCTAAGGCCTCAACCGCCAAGCGATAATTCTAGTTAGCATAATCAACCTTCTTGTCATGATGGCACATGACACTCAGTCTCATGCAACTCCTTTTTTAGTTGCTCTACCACAGGCTTAGCTTTTTCAAGTTTGCTTTTATCCTCTACCTTTCTCAGTTTTGACCGTTCTACATCAAGCAACATTTACCTTATCGTCATAATGTAAGGCAATCTCCAACTTCTATACAAAATCATTGTTCTTGGCCCAGGGATTCTTCGTTAGGCCTTCGAGTTGTACACCGGTGTTCAAGGTTAGGGCCAGCAAGCATTTCTTACAATGACCAGGTCCTCAACCTCACAAGAAATTGTGTGATCCTTCCACTCCTCGGTCTACTGCTTGTTATGTATGACTGCAACTAATGTTATATCTGAAGGAAGAGCCTCAAGGACTCGACCACTAGTTCATCTAATTCATCCCCAAAATGTCCTAGGCTTTCCTAGATTTAGATCTATCATCGTCTACTTACATTGGTCCGATAAAAGTGGGGAAGCAACTTCTTATCTTTTATTGCCTATTCTACCTGAGGTGAAAATGAGGACATTTTCTGTAGTGAAGGTGTCAGTTTTTTTATAGCTATCCTAGTTGGGACTTGAGTAGGAGGTAGTGGCCTCACCACAGTAGGGTTGAAAGAAGATGCATTAGAAGGACCAGTCATTTTCTCCCTTTTTCTTCAGGCACTAGTCCTCTTCATCCTCATCTTCATCATCATCATCTTCCTAATCAATAGGAGGGAGCTTCTTACTAGCATTTACCAGGTCCTCACTTAACTTTTTATAGAGTACAGAAGAGGTCTTCAAAGTGTGCACCTCAGCCACCAACCTTTAAATGGTGACAAAATCAAGCTTCAGAGGCCTATTCCTCAAAACGTCATTTGCAAAAATGGTTAGGTGTTAGTACCTTTTCAACCATACATTGGACAAAGTAAATGGTTCGAATTTTACCTTGGGAAGACATCTTCTTGACAAAGTGAATGTTCTTCCTTATCAATTCAACGCTCACACAATTGGAAAGTTGATATATGATGTAGATTGTGTAAAAACCCTCGATAGAAAGCTTAACTAAGGTAATAAGCCTCGAAGGAAAAGAGGTTGTCAGAATACGAAGAGATAAATAATTTGAATGAAGAGCTCAAGCTCTTAGAAGTTACTCACTATATGTTGAGAATTTGGTTGGAATAATCAGAGGCGTCAAGGTTATCCTCCATTCTGTCCCATCTTCCAGAAGCCCAACACTATGAGCTCTTCCATCCTTTGATGGATAGAATAATACGGTAGTTGTAGCATAGCTTTGGGGTGTCGATTCCACAACGAGATGGTTGAAATGCTTAATGAATCCGAATGATGATTGTTCTTATGAATGTGTAGTAAAATTTATTGCTTGAGTGGGATTAAAATCAATGTTTGGGATAGTAAAGTATCAGAATTCCCTCAATTGGATTGGATCAATCACATTAATAATTAATTCTATTTACTTAGTTAGTGATGTTTTACCTAACTCTCTAACTGGAAGATATAACCTTAAAAATCAATTTAATTCAATTGTAATATTAGAATCTAGATTTTCTATAACATTTACGCCCTTTTTATTGGAATACGATTCAAAAAACAACCATATACACCCAGCATAAAGTAGTAATCAATCTACCAATAAAATAAATCAAATTAAAACTCAACAAATAGTTCAATTCTTTAATTGACAAAGCATGATTGAATCTATGAAAAGTTTAATAAAATTAAAGCCAATCTCAAAATAAACTTATGAAAAGAATGTCTAAACCTAGGATTATTCAGCAAAGAAAGACCAAATTACATAAATAACTGATGTAAAATCACCAAATCCAATCGAGTTCCTTCGTAGTTTCACCAAAATCTTTAGTTCCTCATGAGAATTTTTGATCTCCAAGGGGTAAAAGATGTGTATGGACGCATTCTGTTGTGTTCTGTGACGTATTAGGTTCAAATACACGAATCCCCACTTGTTTTCGTAGGTAGTTGAATGAGATTAGAAAACTGAATATTCACTCCCCAAACATAACTATGTTACCGCATAGTTCATCACCATGTGATCACATAGTTCATGGAAAGTTGGTCTCTCCATTCCCTGAAACAGTGTATGTGGTTGCATGGTGGACAACAATGTGCGACCGCATAGTGTTGTGTAACTTCCAAAATCTTCGTTTTAGTCTTCCAACTTGGGTTGCTCGACTCTTGGCCTCTTTCCTTGTTTCTTCTTATCCAATACTTTATTCCTTAGCTCAATTTGACCTTAACATCTTCGCATCTTCATTTCTTCATCCGGTTAATCTTTTGATTATTTGCATCCTGGTCCCTAAACTTTGTGTTTCCTTCATTTTGGTCCTTTTCCCCTTGTTTCTCCTTATTTCCACTACATTAATCACGTTGTCTTGCAAAATATAAATTACATAGAATTAAGTTATATTCCAACATATTAATCAATAATTGTCCATGTTTTGATATGTAAAAACACACTTATCAGAGTATGAGCACTCCGGAGGTTAGATAGTACTACATCCTTGTCTTATCGCCCATCATGGTGACCTTAGGCACATAAAAGGACTGGAAGACATAAATGGCATCTCTGCGCCGTTTGAGGCCTCACACTACAACATCTAAGTCCTTACCATTTAACTCCATGAGTTTAAGTTTATCTCTGTCGGAGCCAGGCTATAGAACTTCAACACAAAGCAAAAGAAGGATGTAAAGGTAGCCTAAAGCCAGCTTTAAAAATATCCTTGCTAATAGTAATGCACCCCAATCTCTAGTAGCATATACGCCCATAAGGGTTCGGCATTATCAATCCTATATCATCTGGGACCACCATATAATCCACTCTATGTTTTTGGTAGATAGGTAATCTAAAGCTCCCCAATGAACAGAGTTGTCTTCTAGGCTGTCGAGCCTCTTCCAAATGTTTTTCCACCTCGTCCGAAGTCAAACTGGAGGTTCACTCAAATATGAGATGACCATAGGTAACCTACCCTTATCCCATCTCTCAGAACTCTCGAAAGCAGCATATTTCTAAAAAAAGCAGAAAAAATGGAGAAATGAGTAGAAATCTTAAGATTTACCTAGATGGGAATGTTGTCGAAGTACAAATTCGTTGAAAAATGAATAATGTTGCTAGAAACTTCAAGAACTTTGCTGGGGAATGACTTTTGCAGAGTGTTTGTGTGTTTTGAGATTATTTGCAAATAAAGGCTCTTAAGATTGGAGAAGTAAACCTTTTATAGGTTGAAGCAACCAACCTCAATCATCGGATCAAATTAGATTCAATCTAGGCCACCCATTCATCAGTTAATCTAAGTCACTCCTATGAAAACATTAAACATGATCAATGGCCAAAATGAGGTAGTATATCTCAAATGCATGTGATGCACGTCCCTCCAACACCAACAATAATACGCCATGATTAGCAATAATGACCTAGGAAACATGTGTCTTGTGAACAAATGACGCCTCAGCTGGTTTTCATGGAAGTATACAACAAATTTCAAATTATTGACACGTAACCCCAATAATATTCTCATCAACTCAGAAGTCCACATTACGCCTTTGCCTCAATAGCTTTTTAAAGAACTGCAATCATTCAAAGCCTCATCCACAAACTAGGACCATGTTTCTGCCTCAACAGCTTTTCTCAAAGCTTCAATCAGTTGGAGCCTCATCCTCAAGCTAGGACCAGGCCACTACTTCAACGATTTTTCTCAAAGCTTCAATCATTTGGTACCTCATCCTCAAGCTAGGACCATGTCGCTGCCTCAATGGCTTTTCTCAAAGCTTCAATCATGTAGAGCCTCGTCCTTAAGCTAAGATCATGCCTTTGCATCAACAACTTTTCTTAGAGTTTCAATCATTTAGAGCCTCGTCCTCAAGTTAGGACCACGCCTCTACATCAACATCTTTTCTCAAAGCTTCAGTCATTTAGAGCCTCATCCTCAAGCTAGAACTATGCCTTTGCCTCAACATCTTTTCTTAAAGCTTCAATCATTCAGAGCCTCATTCTCAAACTAGGACCACGCCTATGCCTCAGCATCTTTTCTCAAAGCTTTCAATCATTCAGAGCCTCATCATCAATCTTGGATCACGCATCTTTCTTAATAGATTTTCTCGAAACTTCAATTATTAAGAGCCTCTCTTCAAGCTAGGTCCACCCCTCTACCTTAATGACTTTTCTCAAAGCTTTAATCATTGAAAGCCTCATCCTCAAGTTAGGATCATGGCTCTATCTTAACAGCTTTCCATGAAGATTCCACAAGGTACCTACAACCACTCTGTAATTCAAACTCCATGCATTATATGAATATCCATGCTTGGACTTGGGGAATTATTATTTTGTGTTATCCACGCCACTATCACCTCGACCAAGAGCCCAACCCAGGGAGACATCAAAAAGTCCATGCATTATATGAATTCTCATACATGGACTTGGGGGGCTATTGTTAGGCCTCTTTTTAAGAGGCTATAGATCATCACTCACATGGCAAACCACTAAATAGAGTCAGCAAAAGCCATACTCCACACCACATCCTACATGTTTAAAGCAAGACACCTGGATGATCGAAGTGATGGACCACTTCAGTTGAGGTATCATGTTGAGGTTGAGCCTCCATAGTCGAGGAGAAGTGCCACACGCTACAGGGACAATATGTAAGGCTTCTAGCCTTCATTTTAATGATAAGCATTTTCCATTTCACACCTCTCTAGGAGATCTTTTGCACCAATCTGCCAACGATTCCTTATGAGACAACTCACTACAGCGGATACTTCTAGGTTAAATTGTCGGTTTATATATAACTCAGACCTAGGTTCTAGAGTGGCTACTTTTCAAAATCATTAAATACCTTATAAATGCATCAAGCCTATGATGGATCAGGTGGTAGGTCGGTTGTTAGGATGAGGCTACGTGTCTTTCCACCCAATGGTTAGCATATCACATATTTTACCATAAAAGCTCACACATTGTATTTTTCAAAGTAACACAACTTCATACATTCAAACAATAAACTCGCTCTCTCTATATTTACTTGATATCTTCCAAGATTCGACCCATTGATACTTAGTGGCTCACATCTCTAGCACTTCCACACCCCTTTACTTATACATTGACTGACTTGACCATCGGAGTGTACACAGCCGCCTCACTCTACTCCAGAGAAGGCCACATATGACTAACGATTTGTCCATGTGTGTAGGACTAAAGGTTTATGTGGACGCAAGGAAACTTAGGATCTATTTCCCATATCGTCTATACATTTTTCGAGGTCAACAAGTATCAATTCAGAATATTTTTCAAAGTTCTAAAAGCTGTAAGGCATGGAGATCAAGTCTCAAGCTTTATGAATCTATGTGTGCTTAGGCATAATAAACGTTTTCTATTTTAAAAATTATTTTAATTATTGTAGATCAATAAATAAATAAAATAATCTATTCCTTGAAGATTTATATGAATTTCATATATATTTTACAACTTTCCACAAAAACGTAATTATCAAAATCGTAAAGGTAATTGCACAACAAATCCCTAATATTTATTGGTTTTGTGCAATATCCCCATAACCTTTCATTTTGGTGCATACTCCCTAGATTAGTTAAATCTTGTGTAATGCTCCCTATCGTCCAGTTTTGTTAGTTTCTCCATTAAAATGGATTTTGAAGGTCAAAATGAATAAAATCACCTATGGACTTTTTTCATCTCATCATCTTTCTACTCTCAAGAAAGAGCATGTCAATAGCAATGAATTGTAGTTTGTGTGGTGGGACATGGCACAATAGAAGAAGTTGCATGAGAAGATAACCACAACTACAAATTAATTTGATGAATTTGGACATTTGTAATGGACATATTTTAGTTGTATTTTGTTGACTATTTTTTACAGATCTTAGTTGCCAGTTTTGAACAGTTTATAAGTTCAGTAGGTTATTTTTTATAAAGATTGAGGTTTTATTCTGATTCTACTGGTTTTTAAACAAATTGTAGTTTCTAGTTTTTGAACAGATTAAGTAGTTGAAATACTGTGCAAAGTTTACAAATTCTACGATTGGATTCTGCAAACTTTACTTGGCCTTCTTCTTCCTAAATACACACATAACAATTTCAAAGCAACTCGGTAAAACTAAAAAAAATCAACCTAGTATAACATTAAAGAACTTAATGATACAACACTACATGAGAAATCAAATACATAAGAACAATATGATAATTAAAACAAAACAATTCACTATCTACTTTAGAATAAAACTAATAGTCTGATTTCTATAATTTACCACCCACACTACAACAAAATGAAAAAACGAACCAAAAACCCAGTTTTTAAGTTCAAAAGCATTCTTTTGTCTCTACAATATCAAGATATGTAGTTCGTGTGCATTTCTAGATGTTAGCGGACTAGGTATTATTGTTAGATTTTGAAAGCTTTAATTCTCAATAACTCGAAAACTCTTTTCTATATTGCCAAGATCCTCCAGTCAAATCACCAAGAGAATTATAAAGTTCGGAACATACCCTGATCTATTGGGATGATTCTTGATTGGTGGAACTTGAATTGCATTCTTTTGCTTATAGCTTATTGATCTTTATTGTTTTTTTCTAGATTCTTCATTTTTTATTGTGGGTTTTAGATATTTATCCTCGATATGCTTTTTCTTATTATTCTTATGTTGATCGGATGCCACAAAGAATGAGAAGTCACATATGATTTGGGGACCATAATCCTATATATATCTTTCCATATGTATTTCAGCCCATCATGAAATACAATCCAAAGGAATCTGGTCTTTACACATTTTAGGCCTATACCATATTAGATACCCAAATCCTAA
Source organism: Fraxinus anomala (assembly GCA_903798345.1). Classification (NCBI taxonomy): domain Eukaryota; kingdom Viridiplantae; phylum Streptophyta; class Magnoliopsida; order Lamiales; family Oleaceae; genus Fraxinus; species Fraxinus anomala. The sequence goes on along the minus strand of CAIGRN010082871.1, from coordinate 2,656 downwards.
TAATTTTAATTTCTTATTAGATCACTTAAAATGGGCTTAACCTTAAGATAGCCTTCAATACATAATTAATTACATATATAGGTCCACGTGACAAATTAAAATCCAGCAATTTCCTGCTTAGGCCATATATGTTATCTTATAAATGTGCATAATCTTATGATGTCAGAACTTTTGCTATCATAACCAAAAGCATCTCCCAACAAGGACAAAAGTAGTCATTGTTATGAATATCATAACTAAACCCATAAATGGTCACATATATCAACACAATCAAATGATATAGATTAAGTATGGATGTGTAACATGGAAATTATATGTAATGTGATTAAACATGCCTATTTCCCAGTCATCCTACCTTATTCGTTAAAACCAAAAGCTTTATTAAAGTGAAAACTGAATTGAAACTTTATTATTGAAATAAACTGAATATCAATATATAAAATTATGTGTCTAAATAGACAACGTCCAAATATAAACTCCCACTAAACTAGTACATCATCAAAAGGTACAATACCTATGTGGGTAGTATGTTCATAAAAGACATCGGGTGGTAGCTCTTTAGTAAATAGATCTACTACCATAAAGTTTGTTCCAATATGTTTTATAGAAATCTAGCCACTCTGAACTCTTTCCTTAACAACTAGAAACTTGATGTCTATAAACTTAAACTTTGTCAAACTTCTGTTGCTGTTTGAATATAACATTGCTGATTTATTATCACAAAACAACTTAAGTGGTCATTCAATTTTATCTAAGATTCGTAGCCTAGTGACAAAGTTTCGCAGCCATATTCCTTGATTAGATGACTTATAACATGCTATAAACTCTGCTACCATGGTTGAAGAAGCTACGTGTTTTGTTTAGCTTCTTCCAGGATATAACTCCTACAGCCAGGAAGTAGACATAGCCCGATGTGGATCTCTAACTATTTTGGAATCCAACAAAACCAGAATTAGAACATCTAATGATCTCCAACTGCTCTGATTTTCTATATGTAAGCACGTAATCCTTTGTTCTTTGTAGGAGTAGGCAAAACCTAAACCAACCCGAGTAAACCGCCCGACCCGACCCAAATCGACCGATTTAGGTCGATTTCTTTCTTTTTTGGGTAAGTTTCGGGTATTGGGTTGAATGGTTGGACGGGTCTGACCTGAACTGACCCGACTACATTAAAAAAAGGAAACGCCGTTAAATTGAAAACCAAATCCCTAATCGCCCAGCCGTCTCTCCATTCTCCAGCCAAATCGCCCAGTCGCCTCTCCAGCCAAATCTCGCTAGTCAATCGCTGGCACCTTCATGCTCGCTAGTCACCTCTCCAGTCGATTTCAGTGGTTCGATTTCATCCTGGTTTGAGATTCTTCATATTTTCGGAGGTAAGTTTTCTCCCTTTGTCTGGGTATTTCTTTGAGTATATTTGGGATTTCATTGTTTCAATTTATTGGGTAGAGTATTTATGGGATTTATTGGTACATTGAGGATAACTAATCAATTGTATTGTGAGGGAACACCTAGTGCAAGTTAGAGAAACAATATGATGTTTTTAGATTGCTTCAATTTGTCATAATTCTTCCTAAACTAGTTGAACCAAATTTGTGAGATACTTCCCAATGACATAAATTGAATTCTTACAATTATCATTATGGTCATATAGTATACATCCCTTCGGATGCTTTACATGTTATGAACTACAAAATAGCCCTAGAAAAAGTGGTGGAAGGTTATAAACTTTGAAGTTCAAGTACATGTAGCTTTAGCTTTTGGGATCTACATCTATTCACACTAGATGCTGCATTAATTGGACAATTATCTTCAAGCCCCTCAATCAACAAATGAACTATGATCGTTTTAAGAAATTGAATGATATTTGTATCTCATTATATTTTTACTTGGTTTTTAAAATTAATAAACTCAGTCTATCTCCAACCATTGCACCAAAAAATAAGATTAATTTGGCAACAAACTAAAACTCATCTTCAACTGAAACAATGTTGGGGTGTCGACTGTAATTCCTATGTAGATTTCTTTCTATCTTATATTTCCATTTTTACTTTTGGCTACTTTTGGTGTATTCATAAATTTTGTGCAATATGTTAGTAGATATGGATGTAGGGAAAGAAAGTGGCACTGGCACACAAGCTCAATCAGACTCAAATGCCTCAGATTTGCAATATGGTCTTCCTCCACGTGCACCGTTAACATTGGGTAAACAAAAATCTAATAGACTTACTTCTTATGTTTGGGATCACTTCACTCTATTAGGCTCAAATGATGATCCATATGTTAGGTGTAAGTGTAATTATTTTGGAGTAGATTATGCTTGTGGCACTAAGAAGTGTGGTACTAGTATATTGAGTAATCATTTGACAAATAAATGTAAGAAGTATCCAGGTAGATTGGTGGATAAGATGCAGAAAACCTTATCATTTGAGAACAACAAAAAGGGTGGAGGGAGCAATCTTATTGTTGTTGGTCGAAGCAAGGAAGAGTGTATAGTTGCATGTGCTAAAATGATAGTTGTGGATGAATTACCTTTTAGGTTCGTTGAAGCTCATGGTTTTATGCATTTTTGTAGTGTAGCATGTCCTCACATTCAGCCTCCATCTCGTACGACTCTCGTTAGATACATGTATTAGTTGTATTTGGATGAAAAACTGGA